>JAGFNQ010007239.1:0-102031 GCA_024364735.1 Boesenbergia rotunda | reverse complement strand
TCCGCTGCGTACCTACTCTTACTCAAATCCGAAAGTTTTTTCCGATATTCACCCCCCCTCTATCGGGCTTCTCGATCCAACAAGTGGTATCAGAGCGGGATTTTCAAATTTGGTGCAACCACCAGTTTGAAATATTTTTTTCGGATTTTTTTTTAATTTAATTAATTTTTTTAATTATCTTTATCCCGCACTGCTAATCCAAGACCAAGTCTTGGGACACCTTTTTTTGTAAAATTTCCTTTTACAGAACAAATGTCTATGCAAGAGGGATTCAGCACCGCTAGACCTCCACTCTTCAGTGGAGAAGACTTTTCCTACTGGAAAAGTCGCATGGAGGTCCCCTGAAAACTCAGGTGGACATGTGGATCATTATCCAGTCCGGTCTGGAGATCCCCCGAAATGCAGAAGGACTTCCACAAAGCTACTCGGAGTGGGACAACACTCTAAAGCGCAAGATAGAAGCCGACGCAAAAAGCAACACACCCTACCAATGCGGGGCTGACAAAGGAAGAGCTGAACCGAGTGGGCCCCTTCAACAGTGCAAAAGAGCTATGGACAAAACTGATCGAGCTGCACGAAGGGACTTCGGACACCAGGATCAAAAAGGGATCTGCTACTGAATAAACTCTACACTATCAAGATGGCCGACAACGAAACAGCAGCCCAGCTCCACGCACGAATCCAGGAGGTAATGAACGATCTTCACTCAATAGGTCACAAGGTTGAAAACCGTGACCTAATAAGGTATACTCTAAACGCCTTTCCTAGAAACACCTTGTGGGCATCTATGGTAGATGCATACAAGGTCTCTAGAGATCTTTCTAAATAAAACTAGATGAATTATTTTCTGAACTAGAACTGCACGAACAGACTAACACCAATTCGGTCGAAAAAGGTATCGCTTTCATTGCAGGTAAAAATCTAAAAGACAACGAAGAAGAAAACTGAACCTGAACCCGAGTCTGACACAGACTCAGAAGATGAAGAAGGAGATAAACTAAACTGGTCCGGCTCGCTCGGAAGCTACTACAAGGAGCTGAAGAACCGAACCAACAAATGAAAAACCGGCCGAAGAAAGACGAAACAGCCGAACCCACGAACAAGCCTAATGTAACTGCTACGAGTGCAAGAGAAGGGCCACTACAAGACAGAGTGTCCAAATCTGAAAGAGTCCAAGAAGACGAAAAGAAAGAAGGAGCTCCAAGCAACCTGGACGAGTCTTCCTCAGAAGAAGAGACAGAGGCACCCAGTCCAATCTCCTAGCACTGACCGCTCAGTCGAGACCGAGTCAGAATCAGAACAAGAGGACGGCGAGCTGACATTCACAGAAGACGGAGAAATAAGGTAACTGGTTTTTACATATTACAGTTAACTGAATTGATTTCTTTTCTTTCTCGTGATTTGGCAAAAGCCAAACTCCGGGTCGAATCCCTCCGACAGGAAGTAAAACTCCTGAAAGAGGGAGCTGACTCTAAACCCTCAACCGAGAAGGTTCAGGAAGGAACTCCCACTCAAGTTGAAAAACTTGAAAAGGAAAACTCCTCCCTGAAAACTCAGGTTAAGGATCTTAGATCAGCCCTAGAACGATTCACTTCTGGTTCCAAAAATCTTGACATGATTCTTAGGAAACAGAAGTCCGTTCTAAATCGATCTGGACTTGGCTACCGAACCAAATCCCGACAAAGATCGTATTTGGCTGTACTGAATCAGTCCAGAGGCAAAATTCAGGCATGGGTACCTAAACTATGCCTGAACAAACCAACTGGATCAAATCAGTATTGGATCCCCAAGGACAAGATTCACATCTTGCCTAACCATTACCGTGGCTTTAGTCCAGGGGGAGCCAAACTGAAAACTATTTTCATTATTAGATAAATTTGTAGTTCTTAATTGAAATTGCTTGTTTGATTGTCTATTTAATTTCTGCAATTTACCATGCTTAGACTTAGGCTAGCTTAAGGACTAAACAAACTTAGCTGAAATTTGACAACATAGTATTGGGTGGAGGTGAGATGATAGTACGTTGGGGAAACCAATTCTAATAAGATCAAGTTTACTTGGTCTCTTTAGACTGGTGAAACCAGCCGAAGCTACCGATCCAAAATCCAAACTAGTTAGACCAGAAATTTTTCAAAGAATAATTTTGAAAATGAAACTTCATTAAAAGGCTTTGTCAAGGAAAGGGTGGATGATCCCATAAGGCTACGGCCAAAGAAGGCCTAGTGCCTCGCCAAGACCTGGAAGCCAATTTTTGAATTTCAAATTCAAATTAATTTTTGTCAAATTCGAATCTAACACAAAATTTCAGTTATTTATAGATTTAAACATTTTTAATTGTTTTCAAAATTAATTAAGTTTTTAAAATGTAATTATCCTTCAAAATTAATCAAAATTTTCAAAATTTTCAAAACTATCAAAACCTGTCTCACAAAACCTATAAGGTTAACGTGATTGAAAACCCTAGATTTGGGTGAGACAGACTAGGCAGTGAAACTCAATTTAAGCTATTCCTGATTCTAATTGGATCCAAATCAAGAAAATTCTTTATGTGTAGGAACATAAAGATTTGGACCAATGGATGTTGGATAGCGGTTGCTCCAGACACATGACTGGAGACAAATTGAAGTTCACCAAGCTCAAACTCAAAAACCTAGGCTCAGTGGCATTTGGCAATAATGCCACACTCAAGGTAATTGGGTCAGGTAACATTGAGCTTAAATCTGATTTCATTATTAAGAAAGTTCTATTGGTTGAAAACTTTAATTTTAACTTGCTTAGCATAAGTCAGTTATGTGATACTGGTTATAGAGTTACTTTCAACAGTTCCAACTGCCTAATTAAAAATGAACAAGACTCAGAAATCATACTTAAGGGCACTAGGAAAAATAATGTATACACTATAAATCTTCCTATTATACCCAAATGTATGTTAACACAATTAGAACAATCAAACCTCTGGCATAGGAGATTAGGACATACCAATTTGAGAACTATCTCAAAAATTACCCAACTTGGCTTAATCAAAGGTATCCCCAACATCAAAAATAATAAAAACCTAATATGTGAATCATGCAATCAAGGTAAGTAAACCAAATCCAATCACAAACTAATTCAGTCTGATTTAACTCAAACCACACTTGAGCTCCTGCACCTTGATCTATTTGATTCACATGGAGCCAAGTCACTAAGCGGGAACCGATACTGCTTAGTAATAGTTGATGATTACTCTAGGTTTACCTGGGTTAGGTTCCTAAAAACCAAAGATGTAACCCTAAACCTATTCAATGAATTCTGTAAACTAATTGAAAATCAAAACGACACTAAAATAAAAAGACTTAGGAGTGATCACGGGGGAGAATTTGAGAATCAACGATTCGAAGAATTCTGTAAAATAAATGGGTATTTACATGAATTTTCATGTCCTAGAACCCCCCAACAAAATGGGATAGTTGAGCGAAGGAATAGAACCTTACAAGAAGCCGCTAGGGCTATGCTCAACGAATTTAATCTAGAAAACCAATTTTGGGCAGAAGCAATTAGTACAGCCTGTTATATCCAAAATAGGGTTTTAATTAACAAGCGACACAACAAAACCCCCTATGAATTGTACTACCATAGACTACCAAATTTACATTACCTAAGGGTCTTTGGATGTAAAGTCCATATCCTAAACACCAAAGACTATTTAGGAAAATTTCAATCCAAGTCAAACCCTGGTATCTTCCTAGGATACTCAACCACAAGTAGAGCCTATAGAGTTTATAACAAACAAACTAAGAGAATTGAAGAAACTACAAACTTAATTTTTGATGAAGAAATCAATTCAACATCTAATAATACAGATTTAACTTCATCACACTCTGACCAAGAAAATAATGAACCCTTAATTGAACCCTTAATTGAACCCTTAAACGAGTTAACCATTGAACCAATTAATGAGTCAACTGAAACAAATATTGAACCAACAAATCAACCAGCCCAAAGAATCGAAACAAACCATCCAGCCGGACCTGAGGCTGAACCAAGCTCTAGGAGAACCAAGAAACCCAGACTTAGTCACCCAACCGATCAAATTGTGGGTGATCCAACTCTAGGAGTCAGGACTAGGTCTTCCTATAGGAACCTTAGTCAAATAGCTATGATATCAAAAATTGAACCCAAAACTATAGAAGAAGCCCTACCTGATCCTGATTGGATCATAGCGATGCAAGAAGAACTAGCTCAATTCGAGAGAAACCAAGTCTGGGAATTAGTACCTAAACCTGAAGATAAATCCATCATAGATACTAAGTGGGTCTTTAGGAACAAGCTAAATGATCAAGGAGAAATAGTCAGAAATAAAGCCCGCTTAGTAGCTAAGGGATTCAGCCAAGTAGAGGGACTAGACTATGATGAAACATATGCCCCAGTAGCTAGACTTGAGTCCATTAGAATGTTATTGGCCTTTGCATCCCATAAAGGATTCAAGTTATATCAAATGGATGTAAAGTCAGCCTTTTTAAATGGATTTATTAAAGAAGAAGTTTATGTAGGGCAACCCCCCGGGTTTGAGGACTTAGACAAACCTAACCACGTCTACAAACTAACTAAAGCCCTATATGGATTAAAACAAGCACCTAGGGCTTGGTATGAAAGACTATCAACTTACTTAACTACTAAAGAATTTAAACAAGGCCAAATTGACTCAACCCTATTCATTAAAACCCTAGGAAAAGATATATTTATTGCCCAAATTTACGTAGATGACATAATCTTTGGATCCACCAACACCAACTTTCTAAAAGAATTTGTCAAGATAATGGAAGATGAATTTGAAATGAGCTTAGTTGGTGAGCTTACATTTTTCCTAGGACTACAAATCAAACAAACTAGGGATGGTAACTATGTTCATCAATTCAAATATGCTAAAGAATTAATAAAGAAATTTAAAATGGATAACTCTAAAAGCATAAGTACCCCCATGGCCACTAATGTAAAAATAGATAGTGACCCTGATGGTAAACCAGTGGATCCTAAACTCTATAGGAGTATGATAGGTAGCCTACTGTACCTTACAGCCAGCAGACCTGATATTCTTTTTGCTGTAGGGATGTGTGCTAGATACCAAACTTGTGCTAAGGAAACGCACTTAGCAGCCCTAAAAAGAATTTTAAGATATGTAAAGGGCACCCTAAATGTAGGGATTTGGTATCCTAGAACTTCAACTTTTGATTTAACAGGATACACAGATTCTGACTATGCAGGCTGTAAGTTAGATAGAAAGAGCACAAGTGGAAGCTGCCAACTGTTAGGTCAGAGTCTAGTTAGTTGGTGCAGCAGAAAACAACACTGTGTAGCTCTATCCACAACTGAAGCTGAGTATGTGGCATTAGGAGAATGTGTTGCACAACTTTTATGGATGATGCACACACTTAAAGATTTCCAGCTCAACTACACCCAAACTCAAGTATTTATTGACAATATAAGTTCAATTAATTTAACTAAGAACCCAATTCAACACTCCAGAACCAAACATATAGAAGTCAAACATCATTTTGTAAGAGACCATGTAGCCAGGGGTGAAATAGCACTTAAGCATATTGACTCTAAATCCAACCTAGCTGATATATTCACAAAACCCTTACCTGAATCTGAGTTCAGTTCACTAAGAAGGCAGTTAGGATTGTGTTCAGTAGAATAGTTTAACTCAATTGTTTTTACTCTACTTGATTTCAAAAATAAGTTTTCTAAAATTAGAATTTTGAAAAACTGTTTTATTTAAATTTCAAAAATCAGTTTTCATTTTCAACTTAGCTTTATTTCAAAAATCAATTTTAAAATCTTTTCGACTTAGTTTTATATTAATTTTAAAACTACCCCCTTCAAAACTAGGGCTTTTTCGAAAATGGACTTAGGCTAGGCTTTAACCCTAGAACTGCATGCACCTATAGACTTAGAAGCCAGCATCTCACAAGCACCTTAGGATACTTTTGATTGATAACCTAGAAAGGGTTGAGATGCTTAGGTCTTTGCCTCAATTCAAGATGCTTTAAGTCAGTGCATCTGCAGAAATTGGGGCACTAAATACAACTTACATAGCAATCAAGTTAAGTGTCAAGTTTAGAAAATCTAACTTGAACAAAAACACTTAACTTGACTAACCCTAGCAAAAACTACTGTTTATAACAGTTAGTAAGTAGCTAATTGGGTTAGACAGGCCCCTACAGAGAGAATTGATTGATTTAGTGTAAATTTAATTATGAATTGATTCAGTACAGCAAAAATTTTACTTATTTCCTTTATTTATGCTGTATTTATTTGTTTTGATATATGGCAAAGGGGGAGAGATAGGAAAGGAGAGAGTAAAATTTTCTTTTCAAAAATTTTCTTAACTCTATCCTTTATGCAAAAAGTATTCAAAAGTTTAATTTTTTGAAAAATACTTAAGCTTTCAAAACTTCTACTTAAGCTTTCAAAATTTTGATAAGTACTTAAGCTTTCAAAACTTCTACTTAAGTTTTCAAAATTTTGCTAAGTATTTAAGTCTTTCAAAATATCTACTTAAGCTTTCAAAGTTAACTAAGTACTCAAGTTTTTTTTAAAGTTAACACTTTCAAAACCTTTGAGTACCTTGAAACTTAAAAGCCTCAAACTTTTTAAGTACTCAAAAATCATATTTCAAAAAATTCCTATATACTGTTAACTTAAGTTATTAAAAGTACCTAAAACTTAAGTTTTCAAAAGTGCAAGTTTTTTTTACCCCACAAATTCTTGAAAAATCTAGGGGGAGATTCCTTCCAGGGGGAGGGAACAAAAGTTAAAGCCTTTTTCATATTTTGCTTAAACTTAACTTTTTGAACTAGGGTTGCCATAAATCAAAAAGGGGGAGATTGTTGGTGCAGAATGCACCTAAGTCAAACCTGTGTTTTGATAATGGCAACATAGGTCAAAAGTTAAGTCTTTCTTGTTTTCTAACAAGTTAATCAAGTGTGCAGGAAAAGCCCTAGCGAAGGACTGCTAGGCACTGGCAAAGGAATGCCAGGAAAGAAAGTCCTAGCGAAGGACTGCTAGGCTCCAGGCGAAGGACAGTCTGGGACCGAAGCCCTAGCAAAGGACTGCTAGGCAACTGGCGAAGGACTGCCAGTTTACAAGACCTGACAAAGGACCGTCAGGCAAAAGTCCAACCAAAGGAACGGTTGGCATCAGGTAAATTCTCCCGAGAGGAGTAGGTGAGGACGCGTTCCCCGTCGAGGGAACAGTAGGCGTCGGTTCGACCTAGGGCTCCATTTTGGAGACCAAAGTCAGAACCAAGACAGCCAAGGCTGTATAAATCTAATAATTTATTATGTTATTGTGTTTGGACTAACCCTGGATGCAGAACCAAAGGACGTGGTCTGCAGCTCAGAGGCCTCAAAGGAATGAGCAATGCTGACAGGGCGCCCGGAGTGTCCCGGGCGCCCCCAAGGTGAACACCAAACACAACAAATGCAAAGTGGCTTCGACAGTTCATATTCGGGGCGCCCCCGTGCTCCCGGGCGCCCCCGCTGCTCCCGGGCGCCCCCAGCATCCCGGGCGCCCCCATGCGCATACCTCGAACCAAAAGCCTGCGAAGCCAGAAGATGAGATTTGACCCGGTCAACCCGGGCGCCCGAGCGCTCCGGGCGCCCCGGTCAAAGCGGATCCCGAGGATAAGGGGATCAGACGGCGACCGAGCTCCAACCGGATCAAACGCCACGTGGGGGGCGCCCCCGACATCCCGGGCGCCCCCAGGCCCTATATAAGGGACCCTCGACCAAGGCTTCAGAACATCACTTCTTCCAACGTCTCAAAGTTCTTCTACGCTCGCGCCTTGCTCCGGAAACGCTTCACCTCGAGCTGACGACGTCCTGCTGCCCCGAAAGAGTCGACCTACTCCGGACGTCGGTAAAAAGAAGAGCGTATTTCTTTAATTAATATTTTATTGCACTTAATTTTGTAAATCATATTGTGTAACTTATTTGCGCCAAATATAGAATTGCCCAAAGTAAACGGTCAACGACCGTGGGCCTTGGAGTAGGAGTCGACACAGGCTCCGAACCAAGTAAATCGATTGCGTCTCTGTGTCTTTTATTTAATTTCCGCTGCGTACCTACTCTTACTCAAATCCGAAAGTTTTCCGATATTCACCCCCCACCCCTCTATCGGGCTTCTCGATCCAACAGTAGTGTCTCAGGACTTTCAATAATTTTTCTTCTTGTTCTGACTCCAAATGTTGTGCAATAATCACGGGAAAAGTCTGCTCCTCTCCTAGGTACGCATTCTTCAAATGACCTGGTAATGACTTCAGTTCACTCTGGTCTTCCTCAGTAGAAATAGGTGATCCTCGGGGCTCTGTGCAATCCCCTACACTTTGAATCTCAAGAAAAATAGGTGATCCTTGGGGCTCTGTGCAATCCCCTACACCTAGAAAAACCTCTCCAACTGGAAGTGCGTCTGAAATGTCTTCTGAAAAATCCTCAGTCTCAGCAGTAAGTACTCTCTCAGCCTCCTCTGAATCAATAACTCCTCCAGAAATATCAGATAAAAATCCCTCAGCCTCTAACTCTGACTACTCCAGCTCATCAAGAATATTCATGCTCATGATGGAATGATCCTCTCTCGAATGCTTCATAGCATCGAAAAGGCTAAACTGGACCACCGTGTCTCCGATCTCCATGGAAAGTGTACCGGCATATACATCAATTTTGGTTCTAGCAGTCTTCAGAAATGGTCTTCCTGGTGTGCAAGATAATCTCCCTCCATATCCAAGATATAAAAATCTGCAGGGAATATTAGCTCCTTTACCTTCACCAAAACATCTTCAATCATACCTGTTGGGTGGGTCTGACTCCTGTCTGCTAGCTGTATCACCACACCAGTGGGCTATAAAGGGCCTATGCCGAGCATCTGAAATACTGAGCTGGGCATCACATTTATGGAAGCTTCTAAATAAAGCATAGCATCATGGAATGTAATGCTTCCTATCTCACAAGAAACAGTAAATACCCCTGGGTCTTCACACTTCTGAGGAATGGTGTGGATAAGTGCTGAAATATTCTTTCCAAAGCTGACCAACTCATTTTCCTTAAGTTTCTTTTTGTGAACACAAAGATCTTTCAAAAACTTAGCATACTTTGGAATTTGTTTGATCATGGTCAACAAAGGTACATTGATCTCTACTTTGCTAAAAAGTTCCACTAGTTCATTGAATTCCTTAGCCTTCTCCTCCTCCACTTGCTTTTTGGCTAGTGTCTTCCGCTGTGGAAAGGGTAAAGGAACCCTAAAGTCATCTTCTTTGGCCGGAAGTGGAGAGGCTAAAATTTTAGTTGCTGTCCCCTGCGAAGTGGCTGTTGTACCTTGCGTCTCGGCACTGATTTCTTCTCCTTTTTCCACCAAATTTAGAGGATTACTTGAGGAAGGGGTTGGGCACGGGCTAGGGGTGGAATCAGCTGAATTTGAAGTCATTTCATGGCTGTTTTGGGCTGGAATTGAAGTTGCTGTTCGGTTTTCTGAAATTTCAGCTCTTGGACCATTTGGAGATGAAGTAACCTTCCCACTCCTCAAAGTTATAGCACTCACGTTTCCTTTAGGATTAGGAACAGTTTGGGAAGGGAGTTGACTTGATCCTTGAGCTTGATTTTGATTAATCCCGCTAGCCAATTGCCCCATTTGTCTCTCAATGTTTTGATTGTGTTGTTGTTGTTGTTGTTGCCAAGCTTGTTGTTGTTGTTGTGTTTGTACAACTTGTTGTAGCATCTCCATCATTTGTTGTTGCTGAGCATTTCCTCCACTTGAGCTTCCATAGCCTCCTTGGTTAGCATAGCTCCTTGACTGACCTTGAAATGATGAAGTATTCGGCTGAAATGGTTGTGCTTGCTGAGATCCTTGAAAACATGGCTGTTGGGGCTGATAGGAGGATTGAAATTGCTGTTAGTAGGGTTGATTAGCGGGCTGACATGCTTGGAAACCTTGCTGGGAGTTGTAGCCTTGAAAGTTCTGATTTTGAAGTGGAAAATTCGGTGGTGAGGACTGAAAATTCTGATTTTGGAACCCTTGATTGTAGGGCAGTGAAATCTGATTATAGGGCTGGAAAAATGGTTGGTTTTGAGGTGGAAATGTTTGAAATGATTGACAACCTTGCTGCCCTTGCTGATATGGCTGGAATTGAGGCTGAAATAGGGGCTGCGGTTGCTGAAATAGGGGCTGTAAATTCGGATCCGCAGGCTGAAATTGCTATGGCTGCTGGAATTGTGGCTGTGCTTGCTGGAAATTATGTGGAGGCTGCTGCAATTGCTGCGTTTGAGGGTTTTGTTGGCAGAAAGAGTTCCCATATTTTAGATTTGGGTGATCCCTCCAACCGTGGTTGTAAGTAGAGGAGAAAGGATTGTTTCTTGCTTGAAATTGTCCTCTCACCAATGCTGCTACTGTCTCGTCTTGTTGGAGGGTGGGACATGAATCTGAAGTGTGCTCTTTACTAGAGCAAATGCCACACACACTCATCCCTTGACTTGATTGTGAAGGTACTGAAGGAGCTGAATTTTGCCTTGCAACGGTTAGTTCAATTTGCTTAACATCCGATGTGAGCTCCATTAATGCATTCTTAACCTCCTTCTGATCAGTAGGAACTACCTGAACTTCACCCACTCCTCTGGTGGTCAAGGCTCTGCTTCCAAATTGTTGGGAATTCTCAGCCATATTAGAAATGAGCTCCCTAGCTTGAATTGGCGTTTTGTTCACTAGGGCCCCTCCAGCTGCAGCATCTCTCATAATTCTGTCCATCTGCAGCAATCCCTCATAAAAGTACTGAATCAAAAGTTGCTCACTGATCTGATGCTGGGGGCAACTTAAACACAACTTGTTGAATCTCTCCCAGTAATCATAGAGCGTCTCACCCACTACTTGCTGAATTCCACAGATGCTTTTTCTGATTATTGCTGTTCTGGAGGCTGGGAAATATTTTTCCAAAAATGCTTTTTTCATAGAGATCCAACTAGACACATGCCCCGTGAGTAGATAGTAAAACCAGTCTTTTGCTGCTCCTGTCAGTGTAAAGGGGAAAGCTCTCAGCTTGATATCTTCTTCATAAATGCCCTGAGGTTTCATAGTAGAGCATACAACATGGAATTCGTGCAGGTGTCTATTGGGATCCTCTCCAGATAATCCTTGAAATTTGGGCAGCAAATTGATGAGTCCAGATCTGAGCTCGAAATCTCCCGCCAACTCTGGATAAGCTATACTGGAGTACTAAAATGAAGCATCTGGTGCTGCGAGCTCCTTCATAGTTCTCTGGTGATCTGCCATGATACTGCCTGAGTGAGTGAAAATAGTCTGAATAGGAGGGATATCTATAGTCTCAGAAAGAATGCCCTGGCTCCTTCTGGCTCTGAAAGTCCTCTCAATCTCAGGGTCGAATTCTTCTAGATCACCACCTATAGACCTGGTCATAAAACCAAAACAAATCGCAGTAAAAGTAGATAAAGAGATAAAACAAATAAAATCAGATCAACAGATATAGCAATAAGCACAAAAAATAAATCAAGAAATATATGAAATAAGTGCACAAGCAAAAATCAAACAAATCAACTAGTTGCTTCCCCGGCAACGGCGCCAAAAATTTGACTGGCCCAAAATAGACTGTCACGAATGTGGGTCCTTCAAATTTAGAATATGAATAAAAATGCTGGAAACCCTTTTTGCAATCAAAATATAAAAACGTAGTAAAGGGGCCACAGGTCGTATTTTTTTCTCGGGACTAGTTGATATAGTTTGATTCTAACTTGGTTTATGTGTCGTTTGGGTTTTTGGGTTTCAAATAAGTAATTGGGTTTTGGGTTGTAGATTCGAAATGGAAGCACAAGAAAAAGAAAAGAATTTCAACCAAATGCACTAACCAAGTGATGGAAACCAAGAAATTCCACCAAGAGAAAACCTACTCACCAAGGTGGCTAAATCGAAATTAAAAGGGAACACAATAGATATTAAATGTAATCTTGATGCTAAACAATGTATAAGTGCAGGGATGGAAAATTTTGGAAACAAACAAGCTTAACACAATCAAAAGCATGTGAAATTTAGAAATCAAACAAACAATTCAACTCAACTAGCTATAATTTTTTTTGGAAGCCAACCTCTGCAAACAAAATTCAGAAATGGATGGATGCAAACTTATTGATTTCAAACACAATCATATTCCACAAAAACAGGTTAAATTCGGATGCAAATAGGTCCAAAACAGTGGCACGCAAGCTAAACTCTTTGTGCCAAAAACTATCACCAAATTTAAGAAATCAGTAAACTTTCAACTCAATTTTTTTTTTAAGCTGATTGGTTCAATTGGGAAGCAAGGCTATTAGGAAAGAACTAAGCAAGACTAAGGCAAGGAATTGAGAACTGAAATCAGAACTTGAGAAAAAAAAAATCAGAAACCGAATGGCTGAAATTAAAGATGCAGAATTGAAAGGATTAGCTACAGATTTTTTCCGAAATGGATCAAAGGCTAAGCTAGCTAATGCAAACTAAATTCAAGTAACTAATCTAGGTACAAGGAAACTTAAACTAGCAATTACTTGACAGAAACTAGTGTAATGGAATTGAAACTACTAATATGCAGAAACTCAGCTTGGCACGCAGCAAAGTAGTTGGCACGCAGCAATGTAAACAAAAGTAAACTGAAATTTAACTCAATTGATCACTAAACAAGTTCCTCAGTTACTTAACTTGAAGATTTAAAACCTAATGAAGCTCAACAATTCAGGAAACAAACTCGAACAGCTGCTAAAGGAAATTTCAGAAACAGGACAGATTGCGGCAGAAACGAAATCTACAGCTAAAACAGAATTTAAACTAAAGAAACTACTCCTCGATCCCTTCCCGAGCTCAAAATCTTCTTGGTCGTCAAGCAAGAGCTGGCCTCGAACCCCTAAGCTCAGCAAATCAGTGGAAATCAGCCTCAATCCTTCAATTCTGCTCAAATTGCTTCAACTGGGAGAATTCCGATCCGAACTCTTCAATCTCAGTTTGTGGAGCTGCGATGATGATTTGGAGAAGACCTGAGCTCACCTGAGAACCCCTACAAGTGGCTCAGATCGTCGAAAAAGGATTATGGCTGAGATTTCCATGCTCGGACCACAGATGATGCCGAAACCCTCAAACACCTCTGTCCGGATGAAATTTGAGATGAATTTTGGATCGAAACTGCCTTCCAAGGATTCAGATGATGATCTAAGGATGAAATCGAGGTGGTCACGCCTTCTTGGATGAAGAACTAGAAGAACTGCGAAGAACAAACGAAAACGATGAAGAACGGCGAAGACGCGACAAGGGAAGAGCTGCGCAGAATTTTTGCTTAAGTATTTGGCATTGGACGGCTCAGATCAATTTGGGAAAATCCAACGGCTGATCTTGCTCTGATCTGACCCAAACTTTGATGATGATGATCAGGGGTCAGGATCTGCCTTGTGGTAGTTCGGATCCTCCAGATTTGTAACGGATGATCCAGATCACCCTAATCTTTGAATGGACGATCTAGAGCCCTCCGAGCTTGATCCAACAGTTGAATGAGCTCTGATTGGGATAAAACCTTCAGATCTTGATCAGAGTGCTTGATCAACCCTAACCCTAGCTCGGATTACTTCAGATGGTCCCGGATGGCTCAGATCTAGCCGCTTTTGAATCGGACGGCCCAGATTTAATCCTAATCTTGATAACTCGATCCGGGTCACTTCCGACTCAAGTTTGACCCAATATGCCCTAGGTCCATGATCCTTTCATGCCTACAAAAATAGATCAAGAATTTAGTGGCCAAATAATCCAAATATGTGTAAATTTATAATTAAGTCCAAAATAAAAGGAAGTTCTAAAACTTAGGGCAATTTCACAATTAAGCGATAAAAACATAGGTCAAACATGCTCATGATGGAATGATCCTCTCTCGGATGCTTCATAGCATCGAAAAGGCTAAACTGGACCATCGTGTCTCCGATCTCCATGGAAAGTATACCGGCATATACATCAATTTTGGTTCTAGCAGTCTTCAGAAATGGTCTTCCTGGTGTGCAAGATAATCTCCCTCCATATCCAAGATATAAAAATCTACAGGGAATATTAGCTCCTTTACCTTCACCAAAACATCTTCAATCATACCTGTTAGGTGGGTCTGACTCCTGTCTGCTAGCTGTATCACCACACCAGTGGGCTATAAAGGGCCTATGCCGAGCATCTGAAATACTGACCTAGGCATCACATTTATGGAAGCTCCTAAATCAAGCATAGCATCATGGAATATAGTGCTTCCTATCTCACAAGAAACAGTAAATACCCCTGGGTCTTCACACTTCTGAGGAATGGTGTGGATAAGTGCTGAAATATTCTTCCCAAAGCTGACCAACTCATTTTCCTTAAGTTTCTTTTTGTGAACACAAAGATCTTTCAAAAACTTAGCATACTTTGGAATTTGTTTGATCATGGTCAACAAAGGTACATTGATCTCTACTTTGCTAAAAAGTTCCACTAGTTCATTGAATTCCTTAGCCTTCTCCTCCTCCACTTGCTTTTTGGCTAGTGTCTTCCGCTGTGGAAAGGGTAAAGGAACCCTAAAGTCATCTTCTTTGGCCGGAAGTGGAGAGGCTGAAATTTTAGTTACTGTCCCCTGCGAAGTGGCTGCTGTACCTTGCGTCTCGGCACTGATTTCTTCTCCTTTTTCCACCAAATTTGGAGGATTACTTGAGGAAGGAGTTGGGCACGGGCTAGGGGTGGAATCAGCTGAATTTGAAGTCATTTCATGGCTGTTTTGGGCTGGAATTGAAGTTGTTGTTCGGTTTTCTGAAATTTCAGCTCTTGGACCATTTGGAGATGAAGTAACCTTCCCACTCCTCAAAGTTATAGCACTCACGTTTCCTTTAGGATTAGGAACAGTTTGGGAAGGGAGTTGACTTGATCCTTGAGCTTGATTTTGATTAATCCCGCTAGCCAATTGCCCCATTTGTCTCTCAATGTTTTGATTGTGTTGTTGTTGTTGTTGTTGCCAAGCTTGTTGTTGTTGGGACCGGGTGCATGTTGACAAGGATACAAGTTCGTAAAATTTTAAATTTTTTACGTGCAGCGGAAGAATTTACATAAAATAATTTCCTAAATTATTTTAACTTCGTATCTAGCATGCAACCTTATAGTGTGTTGACATAATCATAAAATAAAAGTTTGCGGAAAAGTAAACTAATTTACTTTTATACCTCGCGTAACTCGAAGAAAGGGACGAGATCCAACCGTAGCGTCCCTTGGAAGCTCCGCCTCTATTCGCGTCCACGCCGAGTTCTCTTCGGGATGACTTCGCAAAGTCACGAGTTTTGTGCCGACGAGAACTACTAGATTCTCGGAGGGCACAACTAGAAGAATAAGAGAAATAATGGAAAAACTAACCAACGAAGTAACGGAATCGTATTTCGGGAAGAGAGGAGTCGCTATCCGCTTCTTCTTCTTCGTGTTCGGGTTCTCCTCCTTCTTGATTGCTCACGCCAACTTCACCTTGGAAGTTGGTTGGGTGCGCCGGCCCTAATCCACAAGGGTGGGCGCCGGCCCTAGGCAAGAGAGGGAGAGGAGAAGAGATTAAGAGAGAGAGGGAGAGAATAATTAATCTCTTGATTAATTGATGTAGAATAAGGGCTAGCCTTTGGTTCCTTTATATAGTAGCAACTCCTTTGCTAAGTCTCCCTCTAAACCGAATTAACGGAATTAACGGAATTAGTTATAAGAAATTTATCCTATAAATTTTCTTATTAATTATTCCGTTTAAACCGAGTCTTTATTATAAACTAATTTATAATAAAAACTAATTCTTCTTCTCTTTAAATTATGGAATAAATTTTATAAGAAATTTATAAACTTTCTTATTATGGATAAATCAATTCATAATTGATTTTATAAAATTAAAATAAACCAATTCATGGATTATTTTAATCTTCCATAAAAGAATAAATTTCTATAAATTTTATTTATATAAATTTCTTTATACAAATTTATTTATCCATAATTTATAAAATAAATCGCGCTAGATTTATTTTATTAATTAAACCAAAATTAATTGGTTTTCTCCTCTTATTGTGGCCGGCCACCAAAGGGGTTTTTGACACCCTCTTTGGCCGGCCAAACCAACCCGAAATGCCGCGAATTAAACTCATTTAATTTGCCCAAAAAGCCTTCAAAAGACTTAGTTAATTTTAGCTTCCATTGCGCCTCTGACTAACTCAGATTCGACTTATTTCTCTTGATCGGAAAATTCAATTTTCAACTCGTTTTAAATCCCTCGGATTACTCGTATTGCGTGTGACTAAATAGGCTTTCGATTTATGTTGGCCGTCTATAATTAACCCATTAATTATAGAACGATCATGAGTGGCACCTAGTAGTACATCATGATCCCCAATTAATCGAAAGATCAACGGTTTGACCTCAGAAGAAATTATTCTGAAACCCTTCAGCAGCTCTAATGAATCGTGCCCCATTCCCTTCACCATCTTATACCCACTTGGTTCAGGACACGGTCTATGTAGCGACCCGCCTTCTTACTGCCTTAGACGGATCGTTACTTTCCTCTACTTCTCAACTCTAATGCACGACTAAAAGTAAAATGCGGAAATCCTTTTTTTTTCTTTTAAATTCTTCTAACAATTATATTCTAACTTAAGTAGTCATGCATGATACCATATCACACTTTCCTTCTCAAAACTCGTAGTTGATACTTATTGAAACAAGCCTCACCCAACTCAAACTGCCCGTACCAGTCGACTGGTGACGTGGCAGTCGACTGGTACGCCTGTAATCAGAATTACAGGTTTCGGCTCTTGCTTCTTAAGCCCACCATTCATTCAGTTTCGAGCCATATCAAACTACGACACCATTTCTATACTCTATGTCAGTTTCCTAAACAATTTAGCCAATCAAACAAATCCATAAACTTGAATTTAGGACTTTTATGGAAGAAAATAAACTAAACAAGTTTATATAAACTTTAACAATAGAGTTTGTACCAATCTTGACTCCTATGCATTCATAACGCCAAATACATGTTCTACAACCTTGCTAATGCATTATGGAATGTGATTGCAACTTTTCTAAACATTTTTTAAGCAATAAAAACTTGATTCAAAGGGAAATTGATACTATCTTGGCACAAACACCTTTTTCTCTAACAAAGTATCAATATCTCTAACTACTTACACTTCTACTCATCCAATGCAATCATAAGGATATGTATGCTAAATGAAATGACATGGAATCTTTACTCTAAGAAATTGAGCATGTAAAACTATCCAAAAACTCAAATACTCTATAATCTCCATAAGCAAGAACTTGAAATTTGAATAAACTTAAACATTGCAATTCAAATAACTAAATTGTCTCGTCTCAAAGATCTCTCCATAATCAGCCACCACACACACTCTACTCAGCACCGCCTCGTCGTCTTCCTTCAGAATTGCTTGCCTTTACCTTTATCTGCAATAAGAGGAAATGCATCTATAAGCATAAAGCTTAGTAAGTACTATCTAGCTCACAAAAACTCGGAATGTGCAAACATGCTTCTAGAACAATATGAAAATCATATGAGATACTAATATGCTAGAAAGAAAACTAAGAACATGTATAACTCAAAACATGCATACTCAAGCAATAATAAATCTCAATTTACTTTTCTTGGCTCAACTTGAAACTTTAGCTATCCTTTAACTTTTTGAAAACTTTCTTACACTTTCGAAAACTTTGCTAAAGCATATACTTGAAAATACTAATCACTTGGATCCACTGAAGACGTAAGTACCATCTGATATGCGCGTTCCCTAAAAGGTTGGGGTAGCGAGCCACCAATCCTAATAGAGCAGACCTTGGTCTACCAGGGCCAAGACCTTGGAATTGGACACCTGGATTTCTTTAACGACGCCCTTGGACGCCGGGTACTGGCCGTATAAAATAAAATAGCTTTTCTTTCTTTTCTTTCTTATCTGTAAATGCCTTGGCATTTTCTGGAGCACCTTGCGTGCTAAAATCCCTAAGTCTTGACTTTTGGGGATTTCTTAAGGCCTTGGCCTTTTCTTTTCTTCTCTTTATCTTTTCTTTTCTTTTCTCATAGCTTTTCTTGGACCCTAAACTCACATAGGGTATTAATCAACATATATAAGCATCTAAAGAACTAAGATCACATGCACAAAAACTCAACAAAAGGAAATATCTCTTTAAAAAAACTTTTAAAGGAAATTCTCGCGGAAAAACCGCCTCTTACTGCAGGTGAGCAGTACTTACATTGATATCTTGGACTTACAACCAAGATTAATGTCTAGAGCTCGGAAGAAACTTGAGATCTCGACGAATTCTTCGCGCCTACGCGTTCCTCTCGTCGCGGGGATCCCGAATATAAGAATATCTCTTGGAAAAGAGCCTTGACTGGCCCCCTAGAGCTTGGTGTAGTTTCACCCAGAATAGGAGGGGTCGCGCGTGAGGGTTTGGAGAGGAGAGAAAATAAAACTTCTCTCTTTAATTACCTATTTATACTTATGGGGCGGATTAACCTAACTACACCTTAAATAAAGGTCTCTCCATCCTTTTCTGTGTTTGATACCTAGCCTAGCTGGTCGCGCGCTCCCTTGGTCTCGTGGTGGTCGCGGGTTCGAGCGCCCGCTGCCCTTAAGTGATTTTTTCCTTTTTTTGGCTTTCTTTTTCCTTTTTCTTTTTCTTTTTCCATAAATACCAAACGGACTCGGAAAATTCCATAAAAATACTCTAAAAATTCCTAAAAATATCTAGAATATTTCTAAACCATTTCTAAATAATTCTAAGGACTTTAAGAACTAAAAATGGAAATTTTGGGGCGTTACAGTCTATGGTGTCAGTCCCCACTAGGCTGACCACGTCACACCTAGCCCAAGTAGTGTCTTTCTCGTCCATTGGATTTCTAATTACTCTCATGTATTTTAGAGACTCGCACTCTAAACATGATATACTCTGGCCAGAGATTTCTGAGTAACAATCCGACGATAGGCCTGGGTATACATCTCCTCGCAAGGAGTGGTGAATCCTTTGTAGGCTGTTCAAACATCTTCGGGCACTTCGACTTATACCCAACCATCCCGGGTCCACACCTCCTTGGAGATGCTTGCTTAAGATGTTAAAGTATAAGTCTCCATGACCAAGATGACTTGAACACCGCAAGTCAAAGGAACATCGCACTTAAGCCGCAGTAAGAACTTCATTGACATATCTACATGTAGATTCCCATATGAAGTCTTATAGCTAGTCACTCCAATGAACTAGTTCCCTTAACTAGCATCCATGTTTATCTCCGGACATCCCAATGTCACCAGCCAGTGAGAATCAGCTGATTAGAGAATAACCCATGCTAGTCTCAACAGAATTGATAGTGTCCGTTTTTATCAATTCATCGACTAGGGATAATTTCAATACTTCACAATTGCACATTAGAGATAATCACTAGTTGTGATCCCATCACAAAATCTCTTATGCTGTGAGTTGTATTGCGGACATTCAGTAGATGAGTTTAAGATCCCAATCAAATACACAAAACATGTATACTCAAATAGTGAATTATCATTTATTAATATAAATGTTTACATCATAAGGCGATTGCCTTAGGACACTTCTCTCATATCACTAACAGTTGTTGTTGTTGTGTTTGTACAACTTGTTGTAGCATCTCCATCATTTGTTGTTGCTGAGCATTTCCTCCACTTGAGCTTCCATAGCCTCCTTGGTTAGCATAGCTCCTTGACTGACCTTGAAATGATGAAGTATTCGGCTGAAATGGTTGTGCTTGCTGAGATCCTTGAAAACATGGCTGTTGGGGCTGATAGGAGGATTGAAATTGCTGTTGGTAGGGTTGATTAGTGGGCTGACATGCTTGGAAACCTTGCTGGGAGTTGTTGCATTGAAAGTTCTGATTTTGAAGTGGAAAATTCGGTGGTGAGGACTGAAAATTCTGATTTTGAAACCCTTGATTGTAGGGCTGTGAAATCTGATTATAGGGCTGGAAAAATGGTTGGTTTTGAGGTGGAAATGTTTGAAACGATTGACAACCTTGCTGCCCTTGCTGATATGGCTGGAATTGAGGCTGAAATAGGGGTTGCGGTTGCTGAAATGTAGGCTGTAAATTCGGATCCGCAGGCTGAAATTGCTATGGCTGCTAGAATTGTGGCTGTGCTTGCTGGAAATTATGTGGAGGCTGCTGCAATTGCTGCGTTTGAGGGTTTTGTTGGCAGAAAGAGTTCCCATATTTTAGATTTGGGTGATCCCTCCAACCGGGGTTGTAAGTAGAGGAGTAAGGATTGTTTCTTGCTTGAAATTGTCCTCTCACCAATGCTGCTACTGTCTCGTCTTGTTGGAGGGTGGGACATGAATCTGAAGTGTGCTCTTTACTAGAGCAAATGCCACACACACTCATCCCTTGACTTGACTGTGAAGGTACTGAAGGAGCTGAATTTTGCCTTGCAACGGTTAGTTCAATTTGCTTAACAGCCGATGTGAGCTCCATTAATGCATTCTTAACCTCCTTCTGATCAGTAGGAACTACCTGAACTTCACCCACTCCTCTGGTGGTCAAGGCTCTGCTTCCAAATTGTTGGGAATTCTCAGCCATATTAGAAATGAGCTCCCTAGCTTGAATTGGCATTTTGTTCACTAGGGCCCCTCCAACTGCAGCATCTATCATAATTCTGTCCATCTGCAGCAATCCCTCATAAAAGTACTGAATCAAAAGTTGCTCACTGATCTGATGCTGGGGGCAACTTGAACACAACTTGTTGAATCTCTCCCAGTAATCATAGAGCGTCTCACCCACTACTTGCTGAATTCCACAGATGCTTTTTCTGATTATTGCTGTTCTGGAGGCTGAGAAATATTTTTCCAAAAATGCTTTCTTCATAGAGATCCAACTAGACACATGCCCCGTGGGTAGATAGTAAAACCAGTCTTTTGCTGCTCCTGTCAGTGTAAAGGGGAAAGCTCTCAGCTTGATATCTTCTTCATAAATGCCCTGAGGTTTCATAGTAGAGCATACAACATGGAATTCGTGCAGGTGTCTATTGGGATCCTCTCCAGATAATCCTTGAAATTTGGGCAGCAAATTGATGAGTCCAGATCTGAGCTCGAAATCTCCCGCCAACTCTGAATAAGCTATGCTGGAGTACTGAAATGAAGCATCTGGTACTACGAGCTCCTTCATAGTTCTCTGGTGATCTGCCATGATAATGCCTGAGTGAGTGAAAATAGTCTGAATAGGAGGGATATCTGTAGTCTCAGAAAGAATGCCCTGGCTCCTTCTGGCTCTGAAAGTCCTCTCAATCTCAGGATCGAATTCTTCTAGATCACCACCTATAGACCTGGTCATAAAACCAAAACAAATCGCAGTAAAAGTAGATAAAGAGATAAAACAAATAAAATCAGATCAACAGATATAGCAATAAGCACAAAAAATAAATCAAGAAATATATGAAATAAGTGCACAAGCAAAAATCAAACAAATCAACTAGTTGCTTCCCCGGCAACGGCGCCAAAAATTTGACTGACCCAAAATAGACTGTCACGAATGTGGGTCCTCCAAATTTAGAATATGAATAAAAATGCTGGAAACCCTTTTTGCAATCAAAATATAAAAACGTAGTAAAGGGGCCACAGGTCGTATTTTTTTCTCGGGACTAGTTGATATAGTTTGATTCTAACTTGGTTTATGTGTCGTTTGGGTTTTTGGGTTTCAAATAAGTAATTGGGTTTTGGGTTGTAGATTCGGAATGGAAGCACAAGAAAAAGAAAAGAATTTCAACCAAATACACTAACCAAGTGATGGAAACCAAGAAATTCCTCCAAGAGAAAACCTACTCACCAAGGTGGCTAAATCGAAATTAAAAGGGAACACAATAGATATTAAATGTAATCTTGATGCTAAACAATGTATAAGTGCAGGGATGGCAAATTTTGGAAACAAACAAGCTTAACACAATCAAAAGCATGCGAAATTTAGAAATCAAACAAACAATTCAACTCAACTAGCTATAATTTTTTTTGGAAGCCAACCTCTGCAAACAAAATTCAGAAATGGATGGATGCAAACTTATTGATTTCAAACACAATCATATTCCACAAAAACAGGTTAAATTCGGATGCAAATAGGTCCAAAACAGTGGCACGCAAGCTAAACTCTTTGTGCCAAAAACTATCACCAAATTTAAGAAATCAGTAAACTTTCAACTCAATTTTTTTTTAAGCTGATTGGTTCAATTGGGAAGCAAGGCTATTAGGAAAGAACTAAGCAAGACTAAGGCAAGGAATTGAGAACTGAAATCAGAACTTGAGAAAAAAAAATTCAGAAACCGAATGGCTGAAATTAAAGATGCAGAATTGAAAGGATTAGCTACAGATTTTTTTCCGAAATGGATCAAAGGCTAAGCTAGCTAATGCAAACTAAATTTAAGTAACTAATCTAGGTACAAGGAAACTTAAACTAGCAATTACTTGACAGAAACTAGTGTAATGGAATTGAAACTACTAATATGCAGAAACTCAGCTTGGCACGCAGCAAAGTAGTTGGCACGCAGCAATGTAAACAAAAGTAAACTGAAATTTAACTCAATTGATCACTAAACAAGTTCCTCAGTTACTTAACTTGAAGATTTAAAACCTAATGAAGCTCAACAATTCAGGAAACAAACTCGACAAGCTGCTAAAGGAAATTTCAGAAACAGGACAGATTGCGGCAGAAAAGAAATCTACAGCTAAAACAGAATTTAAACTAAAGAAACTACTCCTCGATCCCTTCCCGAGCTCAAAATCTTCTTGGTCGTCAAGCAAGAACTGGCCTTGAACCCCTAAGCTCAGCAAATCAGTGGAAATCAGCCTCAATCCTTCAATTCTGCTCAAATTGCTTCAACTGGGAGAATTCCGATCCGAACTCTTCAATCTCAGTTTGTGGAGCTGCGATGATGATTTGGAGAAGACCTGAGCTCACCTGAGAACCCCTACAAGTGGCTCAGATCGTCGGAAAAGGATTATGGCTGAGATTTCAGTGCTCGGACCACAGATGATGCCGAAACCCTCAAACACCTCTGTCCGGATGAAATTTGAGATGAATTTTGGATTGAAACTGCCTTCCAAGGATTCAGATGATGATCTAAGGATGAAATCGAGGTGGTCACGCCTTCTTAGATGAAGAACTTGAAGAACTTCGAAGAACAAACGAAAACGATAAAGAACGGCGAAGACACGACAAGGGAAGAGCTGCGCAGAATTTTTGCTTAAGTATTTGGCATTGGACGGCTCAGATCAATTTGGGAAAATCCAACGGCTGATCTTGCTCTGATCTGACCCAAACTTTGATGATGATGATTAGGGGTCAGGATCTACCTTGTGGTAGCTCGGATCCTCCAGATTTGCAACGGATGGTCCAGATCACCCTAATCTTTGAATGGACGATCTAGAGCCCTCCGAGCTTGATCCAACGGTTGAATGAGCTCTGATTGGGATGAAACCTTCAGATCTTGATCAGAGTGCTTGATCAACCCTAACCCTAGCTTGGATTGCTTCAGATGGTCCCGGATGGCTCAGATCTAGCCGCTTTTGAATCGGACGGCCCAAATTTAATCCTAATCTTGATAACTCGATCCGGGTCACTTCTGACTCAAGTTTAACCCAATATGCCCTAGGTCCATGAACATTTCATGCCTACAAAAATAGATCAAGAATTTAGTGGCCAAATAATCCAAATATGTGTAAATTTGCAATTAAGTACAAAATAAAAGGAAGTTCTAAAACCTAGGGCAATTTCACAATTAAGCGATAAAAACATAGGTCAAATATGGATTTTAGCAACTCAAATAATCACTAAAATGGTACTTATCAAAAAGTCCTAACTCGGAAGGTTGGGTGAAAAGTCCTAGCTTGGAGGGCTAGGTGAAAAGTCTTAACTTGGAGGGTTAGGTGAAAAGTCCCAACTTGGAGGGTTAGGTGAAAAGTCCTAGCTTGGAGGGCTAGGTTGGATGAAACCCTAGCTTGGAGGGCTAGGTTGGAGCCCCTGGATCGGTCTGGTGACCGATCAGGGAAGTTGGCACGGTGCTCCTTCGTGGATCGGTCTGGTGACCGATCCAGCGATGACCGATCGGTCTGGTGACCGATCAGGGAGTATGCGTTTCACTCACTGCACAGCTCCTAATCGGTTTGGTAACCGATTAGGGAGCCCACAAGTGGGTTGAGTTCCCCTGCTGCTCTGCTCCTCATCGGTTCGGTGACCGATCAGGGAGCATCCAGTAGGTTTTTGGGAACCTCACTGATTTGCTCCTGATCGGTCTAGTGATCGATCAGGGAGAAACTGTGACCGATCAAACTGAACGATCAACTTCCGCGAGGTTTCTCACCCTGACCGATCAGGATGGAGCCTGATCGGTCTGGGATCAGCCTGATCGGTCTGGTGACCGATCAGCCAATGGATTCCGGACGGGATTGTGGCAAGCTGATTTCTGGATCGGTTTGGTGACCGATCTGGTGACCGGTCAGGGTGACCGATCATACGAGCTTGCGATCCCAAGTTTCTCACTGTGGATCGATCAGGTTGGAGCCTGATCAGTCTGGGATAGTCCTGATCGGTCCGGTGACCTATCACTTTAATTCAAACGCGTTGTCAGACGCTCTGATCGTGCCTGCTTTCACTGATTCGCTACTGATGTCACTTTGATCTTCTCTGCTATGACTGATATAAGCTTGATTTCATTTGCTAAACCTCTGATTGAGTGTGCAGATGACAGAGATGTATTCAAACACTCAAGGAGAGTCAATGGAGGTCTTTCCTTGGAGTAGGTTTGTCCATTTGTCATCTCAGGTTGCAACGGGCACTGGCTGCTGACTGGAGCTGCTGACTGGAGCTAGTATGAGGGAAGCTCAGGGAGTCCAGGAGAGCTCAGTGGTAGGCTGGGTGTTGCAGGTGAGCAGCTGGAGGCTGCAGTGAGATGGCGGTGACCTGGTAATCAGAGAGCTGGGACTTAAGGCTTAGTGGCGAACAAGTCTCTGTAACGAAGTTCTACATGTTGTGTGTTGTGCTTGTGCTTGTGCGATCTGTTCCATCAATCTTGAGCAAGCAACTGCAATCTTTGAAGCAACCATCTGTTACTTGAGCATTGGGAAGAAGAGTCAGAAGGCTTGACGAGTCCATCAGCGAGAAGACACGAGGAAGGGGATTCTTGCGTGAGATCTGCGCTGAGTGGAGCTCGGGAGAAGTTTGTCTGAGTTATTGCTGTCCTAAGTGCTAAATAAGATCTTTCTTGTATTTCATTGTGCTTAAAACTCTATCTTTGTTGAAACGCTGTGGAGAGGTTACTCCACCGAGAAGGAGATTACATTTTTATCCGGTGTTCACCGGGGCTTGATCTGCCGACGATCAAGGGATCGCCCACCTTACAAGCACGCCAAGGAGTAGGGGCAAGTTATCCCCGAACCTTGTAAATTCTCTTGTTAGCGTTCTTGTGCTTGTGCTTAACGTAGGGTTTAGTTTGCTGCATACTCTATTTTATTGCTTCTGCTTTGCTACTAAACCTTTGAGTCGCAGAAAATTGAAAAGAGCCAAAGTTTAAGTGTCTGGCTACATTCACCCCCCCTTCTCTAGCCATCCAAGATCCAACACTGATAACATGATCTTCTGTGCGACATGCATTAGACATTTAGTGCACATACTAATATAAACATAAACGTGCACTGTGTGACTTTTGATTCTCTTTAAAATGTAGATGTATCTTTAAACCAAAAAGCAACGTTTTCAGTATACATCCTAATAGAACCATCATCATAACCACTTTCCCAACCTTTGATAATGACGATACTCCCATGTACCTTACCCAGGGTGTATACCTTGAGCGCCACTGGTGGGGAGGATTCCCAAATACGTGCCTCCTCCATATAGCTCGTGAGAACGGGGTCACATGCTAGATAGGATTTCCATAAAACATGTGCACTAGCATGCCAAGTGTTGCTCGACATTCCCACTTCCATTGCTCAGTTGATGATTTTCTTAAAGTTCCGGGTAACAAGCAAATCACCACTTCGTAATCTGGTTCATTGTGGTGGGGCTAACAACATTGCTCGACAGACATAGTGTGACTACATGATGGGGTTGGGGTTACCACTGTCTTGTATAACTTGCACTTTCTTTGAGAACTCGCCATATAGCTCGATGGAACTCCTCTTGCATTACCTTGTAACTAGAGACTACTCCTTCCTCTTTTGTATTGCTTGGGATAACATTATACGGCTTCGAACAAACTAGATTACCGTTAATTTTTATAAGAACCCCATACATCTGCAACATTGTGTTCGTGCAAGGAGCTCCAAATTATCGAACCTGGATTTGATGTTGACAAAGCTTCAAAGTTAAGTTGTGTTGTGATCTAATGAGGTTAACTAAGTATGCAAATAGTTCAACCAAAAAGTCTTAGTGGATACTAGGTAAGGGAAAAATGTTAAATATGAGGAAAAAACTAGGGTTAGAATTTTTTTCTAAACCTTGGAAGGGTTAAAATGCGAAGCACTTAACCCTAAGGGTGCATTTGGTTGGGGGTTATCCTTGATAACCTTGGTTATCCATCCAATGTTATCAACAAAAATCTTATTTGGTTTAGATAATTAGCGATTCCCAAGTAATGATCGATGCCCGACACGTCAGCAAAAGGGGCATACAACCCGGAATTGGAAAACCTTAGGAAAGTAAGGTTTTTTTTTTATATTCTGGGGTTATGAAACTTATCTTTTCAAAATTATCTTCCAATATTTACCTTAGCAAAAGAGGCATTATTCGCGCGCGACCACCGGCAACGACGGCGGGCGACCGCCGCCGACGGGCGACGCCTGTGCCGGCGACCGGTGACTGCTGACGACGATCGGCAACCGGCGACCATTATTCGCGGCCGACGACCGACAACGACGGCCGACGACCGACAACGACGGCCGACGACCACCGCCCGCGGCCGACCATTATTCACGATCGACCATCGACAACGACAGCCGGCGACCACTGCCAGCGGCCGGCGATCACCATCGGTGACTGACGACCACCGCTGGAGGCCGACGACCACCGTCGGCAACCGAGGGTACGCATATGTATATAATATCATCTTACTTTTTTATTTTAAATTTATAAGCATATAATATTATTATACTTAAATTTAACTAAAGGATAATACGCTAAAATATTATATTATATCATAGACTATTACCTCCAAACAAATAAAATTTTATTTGATTATCTAAATTGAATCAAAAAACTTCAGGTTATATTTCATTCTCCATTACTCAATAGCCATTTTAGCGTATTCAGTGTAAGTTTAGGATTTAAGATATCTAAATATTATTATATCAAAATACTATTTATTAATTTAGTCAAAACTATTTAAACTTTATCGAAATAATTTTAATCAATTGTAAAAGCTAGTTAGATATAACAGTGGTTCAGATATCTTAAATCCAAAATTCTATATTTTAAATTTATACTAAATACGTTATAACAATTATTAAGTAACTTCTATATGTTGTACAACTACTGAGTAGCTTCTGTACTTTGTAATTACCACTCAGTCGTATTTATATAGTGTAGAAGCTACCGGGTAGCTTCTATTTTGAGATAAAATTATGGGAGCGATATTCATCTTATTTTTTTTTTTTTAAAAGAACACCCTTTTGATGAATTATAAAATGAGCAATGATAGACAACGTGAATGATGTGATACTTTTCGTATACATATCTGATTGTCGTTTGGACACCGCCGACGGCTTCCGGTCGCCGCCCCGAATCAAACTATACCCTAGGAGTATAGTGAACCCATCGAAGATTACTGCAATTAAAGTGTCACGTTGAAAATTCACGTATAAAATCTAAGGGGCTCTCTTAATTTTTGTCCAATTTAAATTGAAAATTTGATAAGTAAATCAAATTCAAATTCATTAACATTTAAACAAATCAAATTTAAGTTAAATTTACAAATAAAATCAAATCTAATTTAAATAACTATTTTAATGACAATTTAATTCAATTCAATTCAATTATCTTATTATTAAATAAGTTTGAACGGCACGAGTCTAGCTTAACTCGACTTCCTAGCCATAACAACGAGTTAGGCCGTTCGATCTGCCGTCTCGCTGACTCGCCGAAACTCGAAAGGAGAGCGACGCTCCAGTCTTTCTCCGATTATGGTAGGCGGCGACGACGAGAGCGACGGCGATCGTTTAGACGTTTTGAAGGGTAATGACCCCGAGGCCGAGGAGAGGGCGGAGCTTCTCAAAGACCGGTTCCGCCTCTCCGTGATCTCCATAGCCACCTCCGAGGGTGCGTATTCCCGCCGCCTACTCTCGCTCCCTCTCCTTTTGGTCGCCGAATCCACTTGGATTTTTGATCCTTTGTTCGTTTTCACCAGCCAAGAAAGTCAATATGGAGGTCGCGGAGCCCGTGGTTGCATGCATTGCCGATCTAGCTTTTAAGTACACAGGTGGTCTATCAAACCCTGGCCTGATTCTTTTACTGTTGTTTAAACCGTCATCGTCGCTTCTAAGGTTGCATTTGTGGCCGGTTCCTTTCGTTGATTAAAGTTGTCCCTATCTCCTATCGAGGTGAAAGTACTTAACTTGACTGATAAAGTTAGTAATTATGTAAATTGGTCTCACTTAATATGTGCTTCTCCTAGGATGGCTTCTGTTGCACACTTTTAATAAATAAAATAGCTGCGAAGTATCCTAAGTTGCATATAAATTCCGTAGGCCAGTGATTATAATTTACCCTTTTGAGTTCTGTTATTTTAAATAAATTCTTAAATGCAATAAGATGTAACGCTTTTGTTTTCCTGTACTTTTTCTCCTTTGCATGAACGTGAAAAGTTAGCTGTGAGTATTGCAAGGTTATGTTTTTGACTCAGGATGAACAAAAATTGACATATATGGTTTCAATTTATTTCTACTCTAGATCAGAGTATGTTGATGCAGTAAAAGATAAAATATGATTTTGTTGTTACTAGTGTTAGAATTACTAAGTGTGGCCAATAATTACATTACGTTTGAAGCTAAATTGTAGAGA
Source organism: Boesenbergia rotunda (assembly GCA_024364735.1). Classification (NCBI taxonomy): domain Eukaryota; kingdom Viridiplantae; phylum Streptophyta; class Magnoliopsida; order Zingiberales; family Zingiberaceae; genus Boesenbergia; species Boesenbergia rotunda. The sequence goes on along the minus strand of JAGFNQ010007239.1, from coordinate 72,942 downwards.
AAAATCTTAAAAATTAGATTTTAAGATAAGTAGAACAAATATTGACTTTATGAAATGAATTTTAGTAAGAAGAGAATAATTGATGAAATAGTTAACCTTGGTGGATATGAAAGCATGTAAGAATTTTAGGTATCTCGGATCTATTACTCACAAGGAGATATTGTTGAAATTGCAAGTAAATAAAATAAAAAAAGAGTGATGAAAATGAAGTGGAGCTGAGCTTCTAGAGTCTTGTGCGGATCTCCGTTACACACAAAAAAATATCACTAGTATGAAACACCATACTTTAGGAATTGTATTATTTGACTAATAAGAAACAACATGTACAGAAGTTGATGTGGTAGAGATGAGGATGATAGAAATGCTATAATAAATACAATAATTTTGATATTTAAAAGCAATTTGTTGTAGGCTCCATAGATGATAAAATGAGAAAAAAATAGGTTGAAATGATATGGACATGTTCAAAGAAGATTTAATAGATTTTATAGTTACAACAACAACCAAGCTTTATCCCACTATGTGAGGTTGACTATATAGATCCGTCTACGCCATTAAGCTCTATCCCCTAATAGATTTTATACTTAAAATAGTTAAAAGTTATTAGAGTGGAAGGAGTAAGAGGTAAAGGGAACTAAAGAAAATTTTAGTCAATCTAATAAAAATGATTTGATTCATATGAATATGGCTAGTGGCATTTCCTTGTTTAAGATCAATGAAGGGGTAAAATTGATGCAGCTGACTGCAAATAATTGGAACAAATGTGGCTTGACGATGATTAGAGTATACTATATGGGTTGTTTTTTTTTCGAATGAATATATTTGCACTACCTTTTCTTTGACATTTGTTTAGTAATGTTTGCCAACTTTTAGGCTATAATTGAGAAGCTTATAGCTTGGTAAGGCTTAGATGGCATGCTAGGATTGGAACGTTTAAGTAAATGGGCCAAGTTTAATTATAAAGGGGTAATGATGGATCCATCAAAAGGCCAGCATGTCAAGTAAATGATTGAGATGATTCTGGGTTGAGTTAGGTTTAGGCCTTGATTAGAACATCAAATTGTAATTGGAGGACACTGAATGTGAACTTCATTTGGTCTTAGTTGGATGTTATTGGAATAATGGAGGGAATTCGTAAAGCCTAAATGTTATATTACATTGAATTAAGCTTGTGGTCCAACAATTCTGCCTATAAATTAATAGGCTAATTTTCTCATCTGGCCTAGTTTAACAATTATTGTTGTCATATGACTGACATGCCGAACTGTTATATTTTTTCTTGGAAAGAACATACATGCATTATCTGTAGAAATGTGACATACTGTGTTGTATACTAACTTCAGTGAAATTGTATCAAACCACGATAAAGAAAACCAATGAATTCTTGTTCATTCTTTTCAAATTTCTTGTTGAAAATATGGATATACCATTAAACAGTAAATTATCTTGTGGTGAACATTTTCTTGTATGCTAATATACGTATACACAACTAACATAGTTAACACTTGAAAATGATCTAAACTAAATCAGTTCACAGTGCTAGTATATAACTATTTTCACTTGCTATTATAGATGAAGAATTATGAATCTAATTGTTTTTCGCTTTCAGATAGATTCTGAAAATGAACATGTCATTAGCGGTGAATTGGGCTTGGGTTGCGTAGCTCAGTTCTTGGCTAAAATTTTATTCAATCCATTTTTCAGATAAAGAAAAAGTGAAATCACATTGGAAACCAAGTACATAATAATTATCTCATCACTCCAATTAATTAGAATCCTAAGATTTTAGATTTTCTGATGGCACTCTACTTTTTATTACTATTAATATGATTATAATTTGATGGTAAATATGAATTTGATGCTTCTTTTTGGGACTGGAATTGAGAAATATAGTTAAAGTATGTCAATACATAGTTTCTTGAAGTGACTTCTTGTTGTTTAAATCAAAGAACATAGGTTCTACATGGTGAATAGGAATGGCCGTTGGAATATTAGATCATTGACTATGTATGCAATAATGCTTTGAGTAAACTATATATTTCCACAATTAACTTGGGTTGGATTGTGTTCATTGGTATTTTAGATTAGATATCTATATCCAAACCCAAGATGCAAATGCAATATATTTTGTGACCCGTGACCAATCTGAAACCATAATAATTCAAATTTGCAAGTGAGATTGGGTTGGGTCGGGTTGAATATTAGATTTGGATATATTTTTTTTGGCCAATCTCGACATGTTACGGCTCTTCATTAGCTTTAATATCTTCAAGAATTTTCTAGTGAATCAAATTTGTCAAATGAATGAAACTATGATACTTCACTCTGTTTTTTGAAAGCAAGATCAGTTTTTTACAAGGAATATAAGCCGCTAATTATTTTCTAGTGTCTAGAAGAGTGTAACACTTTTGTTTGTTTGTTTGTTTGTTTATGTATTTTTATTTTTGAGAATTTCAGAACAATTAGCTAGAGATGTTCTGTTGTTTGCACACCACGCTGGCCGCAAATCTGTGAAGACGGAAGATGTAATACTATCAGGTAATATACTAACAAAAGGTAGTTGTAGTTTAACATGGCACTAATGTCCAAGATTTATCTCCATTTTTTCTTCCATGCACAAATTTGTTCATGTTCTCTTAACAACTCCTTATTCTTCCACACAAACCTCTCATGTATCTGGAATATTAATTTCAGCACATAGGAATGAACACCTGGCCAACTTACTAAGGACTTATTCACAAGAACTGAAAGGGAAACAGCTACAAAATGAATCTAAGAAGAAGAGATCTTCAAAAAAGAATGATAAAGAAATTCGTGACTGATGGGTTTTATTCTTCTCCAACAAATGGAGATCTATGTTGATTGAAACAAACTGATGCTTGCAGGGAGGACATATGTTTTGCCTCTCGTTCTCACCTGTATGAACCAAGTAAGTGCAGGTTTTTATTTCTGATGAAAGAAATGTGCTATGGCGGAATGGTTTTAGTTCGGTCATGGGTAGAATCAAATTCTTCCTCGTCCAGGTATTATTCTGTACAATATCAAAGTATATTCAGTGTTATAAAAAGCGCTAGGCGGTAGGCGGACGATCACCCATCGCCTAGTGCCTTGGCGCCTAGGTGGCGGCCTAGGCGAAACTGAGCCAATTGATCAGTTACAATGGTCAATTGATCAGTTAATCGATTCGGTAATTTTCTGTTTCTCGTAAAAACTCATGTCAATCGATTGATAGTGTTCAATCGATCGGCCAATCGATTTACGATTCGAATCGATTGATTAATTGATTTGACAACATTCTGTTTCTCGCGGAAAAGCCTGCCCACTATCAATCGATTGACCAATCGCAAAAACAAAGATGGCCGCCTCGCAACTAAGCAGCGCCTAGCCGCTACACTGCCGACTAATTCGGCAACGCCCACTAGCGTCGCCTTTGCAAAAGTCACGGTGGTGGGCAGCCACCCACCGCCTAGGTGGTACTAGGCGTCGTCAGTTAGAACACTGAGTATATTATTTCCCTTTTTGTGGTGTATTGAAAAGAACGTCATCTACCATTCAAAAGCATTGGTGCACGTAAAAGAACAAGTCTTATTGTAATGCTAGTAGGTTTACTATGTCCTCTATTTTCAGAACGCATGGCATTTTCTTAGTCATAAATCGTGGTCCAGGGTTCGGATACCTAAATCACCTTGATGATGATTTGAGTTGGTGTGATATACCTATTTACCGCCTGGACTAGCAAACTTTCAACATAAAGTTCTTATGGATGAAATTTCCAATTCGCTTTTGGGTTATTAGACACCTGAAATATGTACTTAAAAATCTAATTCATCATAAAAAAAAATCTAAAGATCTAAAATAACTTAATAAAATGATTTTGGAACTAGTTTATTAGAGGTTGAAATGCACAGAATAAATATGGCTGATAAACTCAATAGAAAAGTAATTCCAATTTTTTAGCAAATAATATTGGTTTTAGGTGTTGTAAAGTTAAAAAATGATTAAACAAAAGGTTAGAAATAAATTTTAAGAAGTTAGGCATGCTGTGGTTGTGGTGTAGTGGGAAAACACCCAGATAAATAATAAAAGATCAAAGTTTGAATTTTAAATGGGTTGAATTTTTTAGAGATTGGTTACTTCGAAGTGTGCATAAATTGTATTTTAGATTATTCAAAAATTTAGGTTGAGCATTTCAATTCAATTTGTCATTTACACGCACAATATAATTTCAAGTCAAAATCATTTAGGTAATTTACATGTTCTCATCACCTAATTTTAGGATGGATTAAGCTTCAAAATATAAATTGAAGATTAAACAAATTTACACACAATTTGATGTCAAAAATGAATCAACATGTTCATTTGAAAATCAGTTTATATTTGATTAAATTGGACATAAGTTAAGGACATCTTGGAAAAAATCTTATTCTAAGCCGTGACTGGGCATGATTTGAGAAAATAAATGATGTGATCCTGTAAATTGTTAAAAGGAAAGAAAATAGTTCTGAATAAGACGGATTGGTTAGTGTGGCTACGAAGTTAATTATTGGCAGTCGAATACATTAACAGATGGGTATTTTATTATTTATCATAGAAGGCTATTTTATTATTTTCTTTTGTTTGCTCCAAACAAATTAGACTGACCATTTTAACCTAGTCTTTTTTATGCGAACTGGGGATGTCATAATCTTTTTCCTTGTTGAATTCATGTCTACTTAAACCATGTCGTGGGCATAATCTGGCACGCAGGTCATGCTCGACTTGAGTCCATGTTATTCTTGACACGACCTAGGGACAGGTTGAGTTCCTATTGGTTAGCTTGACATGTGGTTTTGGCCTAGCACAATTTAAGTTTTGGTTATTCATGTTTGAGTGGATGTAGATTAGATCAAATTGTAAAATAAGTCTACAAAACAAAGAGGTGTTTGTTTATAAAATTATACCAATAGAGAAAATTACTATACTAACATAGAAATGAAGAAATAAGTAAAACTTATATATATATATATATATATATATATATATATATGTATATATATATATATATATATATATATATATATATAACAAAGAATAAAGGACAACAACTATTTCTAATAGTGTAAATAGAGAGGATGAAAAGGTGTATTATTCAGGTGGGATTAAAAACTTCAAAAATATTTAAATGGAATACCTACCGATTGGTATTTTTTTTACAAGGCGGATAGAAGAAGTAAAGCAAGGTTTTGTAAATTGAGAGACGTAAATTTAATAAATGATAAAAAGAATTTTTTTTGATAAAAATAATTTTAAAAACTATTAGTGATTTCTTTAGTTCTCACCGTTTGTCCTTGATATATATACATGTTATGTGTTGGACGCCCCTCGTGCGCATCCACATTGGGCATCTGAGAGCATGCAGGGAGCTTGAAAATGATCCGAACACTCGGCTGTACTCAAGCGCCCAATGTGGGTGCCCACGGGGGATGCCTAGCAGATCATCTCCTATATATATATAAAAGGATATTATTCTACTCATCATCACCTTATGAGCATCAAGTATATTTTATTGTTTAGAATTTGAATTTATAATATTTAAGTTAAAGAAATTAAAAAAATATAAAAAAATTACATTTAGTGCTCACCATAAAATATGTAGGATAACAATCCTATATATATATATATATATATATATATATATATATATATATATATATATATATTACTTTGTTATGATGCTGATCGTTGCCTACGGATTTTGTCCGCGACAACGTGATTTCCAGGTTTTTTTTTGTTTATTATTTTTAAGCTCCCAGTATGCCAATTAGATTTTTCTTTTAGGGTTTAGTGGTTGTGTTGTATTAAGCATAAACAAATTTCAAATCGAAAAAATATTTGAAGTGTGCACGGGATGTATACAGTAAAATTCTTTTATATATATATATATATATATATCTTCCGTGTCTCTTTATAATTTATTTTATATACTGGGCCAATTTTGCCACAATACAGTAGGCAACTGCTGGTTTGCTTTTGATTTTTGAAGACAATCATACAGCCGTTGGAAACTGCTCCATCTAATCATGAAAACTTCACTTCCTGCTTCTGTTTTTCTGGCATGGATAGTTACTTTTAACCTAAAATCTTTTGTTTGAGCTTAATGGTTCGATTCTTTCTCTATATATGATCTGAAACTGCAAGTTGGTATTCAGTGGTTAATATATGATGGTTAGCTTAATTATGCTGCAGGTCAAGAAAAGGTCTTGTTCAATGAGCAACTCAAATCATGTTAATATTACTGCCTTTTATCTGAGATGAAATACATTTTTATCTACGATTGAGTTCCTCAAAACACACATGTTTTTGCTTGACTTGCTCTTGTGACTTGGATTCACAAGTGTTCCTGTTTCTGAATCTTAAAATTAAAAGAATCTCCTGCTGTTGCGGTCAGCAGCAGCTGCTACACAATACCTTGTCATCTCTTACTCTCTTTCAATACCTACAAGCTACATAAATCAATACTATCAAAAAAAATAACAAATAGAAAACTGCAGCTTTAATTACTTTTCAGTATTGGTCGCCAATTTTTCAATACTATAGTCTTATTTAATGTCAACCACATGAGGACTAGAGCATACTTTTATTATTTCTTTTTCCCTTGAAATCCGGGAGTAGAGCTGATAATGTTCTAGTCTTATTATAATTTTCTCGGTTGATGTTCTAGTTGTATTATTTTAACTTCCATCGTGTCAGGTTATGAATGTGTGGCCTCTTAGCTATCGAACCCCTTTTTCTTTTCTTTTCTTTTTGGAATTGATTATCCATCCAGTCATCATTTAACTCCTTAGATCACACGCCTATATCATCAATGGTCGAGTCAAAAACTTTAACATGGATGAGCTAAATAAATTGAGACACAAGTGCAAAAGCCATTGCAGTTGAATCATTTAGATCTAATTCTTTGTCCATATGTGCAGGAGTCTTGCAAAATACTATAGTGCAGGCAGTGCAGTGTGAGATGGGACAATCTAACGGCTGCTGGTGTGGTGAGGGACAAACTGCATAATTATCAGAACCCACAAGAGATTGACTGATCAAAATCCACCAGTCCATGTGCATCAATGAATAGGAAAGAATAGAGCACAGATATATAATTGAAAGATAATTGGATGGGACTTGAATGATTAGAGTATATTTTTGGATCAGGTTGGATGGGGATGAGAGTAATTTATTCTTTTATTTGAGTCTTCAGTTTGAGATGTAGTTACTTATTTTAACTTTAGGGATCTTGTAGTTTCCGCGAGAAGACGGAGGAGTAGATGCAAAATTGAGTTTCTCTTTGTCGATTACTTGCATAAAATCCGGAAATAAGATAATTCGAAGGAGTTTAGCACTATGAGATTTGGCCCAGAAAGCTTCTTCGGAATGATTTTCTACATAATGAGTTTTGACAAATTAATCAAGCATTCATGGTTCGATTCCCAGTTACGGAAAAAATCTAGGATGTTGGCTACTGGGCGTGGGAGTTTTCTGTGGGACTGAGCCAGTCTTGTCTTGGTTTGAAGAATTGGATAGTTCATTCCGATGGGGGAGGCCAGCAGTGGGGAAGGCTTTGGTCAAACCATAGGTGATGTGTGTTTTGGTTGTTGCAAAGTCAAGATGAAGGAAGAGCATACATGAGTGGTGTTTTGGATACAGTGCAAAACGAACTGTGAGGTTTGGCAGGCCTAATATGTCGAGTAGATGAGAGAAACTAAATATACGAAGTGAGTAGCAAAAGTTAGGAAGATGAAGTGGGTTGTTAGAACTAGATGAGACAATCGCGAACAGTAGAGCAAATACCTTCTAGACAAATCAACTGAGGCTAACATTTTGAATGGATTGACATGTTAAACAAATTGATGTGCTTAGTGAACTAAAAGAATCAAACATATTGGATGAGTTGGACGACCACATAAGGGATTCATATTTGCAAATCAAAAAGACTAATTTGTTGGTATAATCGCGTCCCAAATGATCAGGTTCGACTAAGATGTTATGATATATGACAGAGTGTAACCTAGGCTTGTGTGTGTTACCAATATGTGTGTACTATGTTTGAGGAACTTAGCAGTTTACACAGAGTTTGGTTGTTATAATGAAGATGATTTAAGACATTCGCATGAAGGCTTGAAAGTGAGACTCTTAGACAAGCAGATGATGCCTTGGAAATGCAACCTATGTGCATGAGGAAGATTTGACCTTTGAGATTTATGTAGGCTTACAGAGGTGTAAGCAAGATTCTGAAGTAAATTAAGTCATTTGATGATTGTTCCAATCAATTAGAGATGAGTTTATTGTCAAGTCAACTGTAAAAGTGATTAGACCTTTAGTGAGTCGATTGAACTGCCAATAAGAGACTTACAATGACTCTTTTATTTGAATGAGTTGGTTGAAAAAGATTGTAATCATCTAAATAAGTTTGAAAAGTAGTCATTGAACCTCTCTAGTTTGTAGCTTTGTTTGGTTAAGATAAACATCATATTGTAGATTAATTGATCAACCAAATCAGTCAGATCTAGATGAGATAAATATAATATTTATCATATATGACATTAACATGATAAACCAAGAAATAGATTAAACTATTTTATTTACCATTCCACTTTATTGTATTCCTTTCTACACCAAGCATAACCAAAGGCCATGGAAGATTGCAGATAGAGATTCCTCGACCATGTATATCATGTTCAGCTAGCTAAGGCAACGAGTCTCTTTCATCGTCTTGAGTTTTTGATTTCCGGAAGAAAAAAAAAGCTTTTAAGTTGATATTGTAGTTGATGACATTGTTATCTTCTTGTTCCTTTAAGGCTAAACAATTATTTGGTGGACCACCCAACCATTTGGAACGCTGTGCCTTTGGATAAGCATTGCCCCACCTGGTCAAAACAATAATCACTCTCAACTCCTCACCAAAAACTCTGTCAAATTATGTCTTTCTCAACGGGATAATGCATAACTCAATCGACTCATAATTTGTAGTTGCTATTTTATCTTTGATTGAATGCAAAACCTTTTGCTTTAATGTTTGGGTGAAAATCAATAGGATGTTCTAAATGAAGAGAAACATCAAATCGATTCTTTTTCAAAAAAAAATTTTGTGGGCATCCATCAGTTATTTTATTCTAAAAATATTCCTTAACTTAGCGCTATTGTAGCAACTATCGAATAGTTGATATAAAGTGTGAAATTTACCAAATAGCTGTTATAACTTATTGGAATGAGTTAAGGATTTAGAGTTATAGTAGTTACATAATAACTTCTATAACGGTTTTAAATAATTTTGATCAAGTTTATAAATAATATTTTGATATAATAATTTTGAGATATTAAATTTTAAATTTTAAAATCATAAATCTTAATAATTTCTATACGATATAATAGTTATTGGATAGTTTTACATGTGTAAATTTTAAATCCTAAATTTATCTTAAACATGCAATAGTTATTGGTAGTTTTTATACATTGTAAATTTTAAACTTAAAATTCATTTTAAATATGTTATAGCTATTATTTGGTAATTTTCATATATTATAGTAGTGATTAAGTAATAACTATAATAACATTGAATGAGGAGATATTTTTGAAATATTTTTATATGATTTGTAACATTTGTGTTTTGTTTTTTCAAGTAATGACGAATCATAATTTCAATCTTCCGAATCGTGGAAAACAACCGTTCTGAGTGCCAATCGTTTCTGATGCCGTAACTCAGTAGCCATCGATTGAAGCAGACAACGAATAAAAAATGTTTACTCGTTTTTTTTTTCGTTATCTGTTATGCAGAATAAAACAGCAACTGATTGATTTCTGTACGCATCAGGAAGGCTGGCACTAGGCGACAAAGGAGAAGATTATTATTTTTTTCTTTTATTGTCATAGCAATCGGCCAGCCACAGCTCCACCCGTCTATGTGCTGTAAGTGGCTAGCCATTAAGTTAAGTTGACAGAAAAAAAAAAAGTTTTGGAACAAACAATAACGTTGTGCTAAGCAACTTCAATTTTTTTTTCCAAGGATTTGTTCCAATAAAAGCCATGGAGATTCTTTGTATCTTCTCTCAAATCTGGGAATAAATTCTCTGATAGCACCAGCTACAAGCGATCACTGGAACCAACAAAAATGAAGATTATTATTCTCCATGCAAAGTGTTAGGGAAGCATTGAGTCATCATATATAGAATTATAGAATTAAATAAGTGTCGATTTTGAACAAAGCCAGGAGAAATACTCTTGCATATGATGACTTATTCGATTTCTTAATTTATCTTTTTATAAATAATTATAAAATCAATCATGTAAGACGTTGAATAATAGGGAAGCATGATAAATTCTTCTAACATAGTAGTTACTATTGAATCTTATATTTGAATAGGGATGTCGAAAATAATATTTTAAAGACGGTTGAATAATTCTAAAGACCTATGATTCAAATAGACATCCAAAAAAATATTTTTAGGAAATTTTTTTAGAAAAATTTATTAATAAAAAAATAACTGCCGTAACATAACTAAATAAATAATATAAATAGTTTTAAAAATCTAACAAGACAAAAGAGGAAAATAATTTTAAAAAAGATAAAATTCTTTGGAGCCCCCAAAAGGTTGAAAATGAAATTTTGGAGCTAAAGGTTGGGTTGTTACAGGTTATACTTAGTAATCAATTGTAAATTTTTGAATGGATTTTAATTTGATATATTATGTAATTATAATTTTTTGAATAAATTTTGATTTTCAAAACTTTAAGTTATGCAGCTTAGCATCAACCTCTAATAAATTAAGCTATGCTCGACAAAATATACTTTCTGATGATGGTAATATAACTGATCCTGTCGACAAGCGAAGACCGATTCTTCCTTGGACGACTCGGTCTAACCAAGATGACCCGGTCTGCTGTCACTCAGGGGTCGGACTCGGGCAGAACAGGAGTAGGGCTCAAGTCACTCAGCTCGGACCAGAACGAGGCTCACAGAGTGGTGGTGTGGTTGCAAAATGACAGTAATCCCCTTTTTGGAGCCCAAAGGGGGGTTTATATAGGGGGAGGGAAACTCTCTGTTGTGTCAGAGCTATCCTATCTCATTAAGGAATGACAGTTGATAAATCACACTAGTGACAGCTGTATTAATGCTGTGAGACTGCCACAGCCGCTGACACCCTGCGCAAACGGTCTCTTCTATTCCTCATTAACTCTTGGCGACTCTGTCAGGTGATGATTATGTCGGGGGGCTGTCACCTTATTACTGACGGGAATGAGCTATAATTGCTCAGCCGACCCCTAGTGCCTGACCTCGGGTAACCGACCCCGAGTGCCCGACCTCGAGCGACCGACTCCGAGTGCTCGACCTCGAGCGACCGACTCCGGGCGCCCGACCTTGGGTGACCGAACCCGAGTGCCCGACCTCGGATGACCGAACCGAGTGTCCGACCTCGGATGACCGAATCCGAGTGCCTGACCTCGGGTGACCGAACCCGAATGCCCGACCTCGGGTCGACCTTGACCCGGCTTAATAACTCCTAGTTCGGAGCGGAAATTGAACCCGGCCGAGCCCCCGATCTTTCTAAAAAATCACCCATCCGGATCATAAGCCTCCCCCTCAAGTCTAGTCGAAGGAGGCGCTTAGTCCGACTGACTAGGCTCCTGGCTCGGTCGGCATATCTTTTCCTCGCCTTCCTAAGCGTCACATCATACTCTTAATCTTCTTCCTTAAATGTCGGATCCCCCATCAAATCCTCATTAATGCGAGGCCACGTGTCATCTCCCGACTGGAGACCTCTGGCAACGAAGCGTCATCGGCATGGCTCGTGCGACGTTCGAACGAAACTTCGAGGTCTAGGAAATGACAGGGATCGGACGGCGGGAATTCCACCCCGCCATTTTCCTCTCCTCCATCTAACGGCCCTCCCGCTTTCACCTGCGGTATAAATAGGCCCAACCCCTCATTCTACCCCTTTTCATCCCGACCTCTGCCCTTTCTCTGGCTTTTGTCCGATCTCTGCAACTCGACCTCTTCAACTCCGGCGAGCAGTGTTTCCGGCGAACTTCGTTTTTAGGTATTCCTTTTCTCCGCCGAGTCTTTGCTGTGCCTTTTCTGACTTCATCCCGATGGCTGAGTCATCTGTGCCACCCGAGCCATGGTATCTGACCACCCGTTCATCACTGGCCCTAGGTCAGTTAGAAACTTTGCGTATAGATTATCTGGTTCCGGAGGACCACGTAATGGCCCTTCCTGACCGGCGGGGTCGACCACACGAACCCCCCTTAGGTTACTTCACTGTCTTCTCCGATCAGCTGTTAGCCGGCCTACGCTTTCCCCTACATCCGTTCTTCCGCGAAGTCTGTCGTTACTTTCAGGTGTCCTTGTCCCAATTGGTCCCGAACTCGATTAGAATCTTGTGCGGCACCGTGATCATTTTCACCGCCCACAAAGTCCCTCTGGAACCTCGGGTGTTCCATTATTTCTATTATCTTAAGAAACAAGAGCCCGGGAATTTCTATTTCCAAGCTCGCATTAACTCAGCCTTCTTAGAGAAGGTCCCTTCGTCCAATAAAAGCTGGAAATCTCATTTCTTCTATATCCAGTCGATGCCCCGACCGAACTGGCCTACCGCGTGGGTAGAAAACCTACCCAATCACCCTCAGCTGCCCAAGAATCTTCGCTCGGACCCGGGCTATCGATCTGCCTTCTCCAAGCTCGGGGGAGCCCGATATCACACGGACAAGCTACTGATCGAGGGTATGTTGTATCTCTTCCAGCTGAGCCAAGTCCCGGCAGAGCTACCCGGCACCCTCGGTAAGTCTTTATTCGATTTGCAGGTTTGTTAATGCTAACTAAAACTCTCTCTTTTCTGCAGCTGAGATCATGTATAGTGCCCGGGTCGATGCCGTATTGGATCGGGAGGAAGAAGCTATGGAGGCTCTGGCCGCCCAGCTGGCGGCTGATCGGGCGGCACCGGCAATAAGCATTGCACCAGCTCCCGAGCAACTTGAAACTTCGGAAGACAACCCAAAGGAGGGTCTTTCGGCTGGGGGCTCGGGGGCGGCAACCCGAGTAGCGGGCGAGGGGACGTCCGCTCAGGTAGAGGAAGAAGAAGAAGAAGAAACGGAACAGGCAGCTCCCGCTAGCTTGGTCAGGAAGCGCCGCCGGCTGGTCCTCTCCTCAGGTACGCCTTCACCTCCAGCGCTGACTCCGGGAGGTCAGGCCACAGAGCCTTCTCTGTTGATGCAGTCTGGCCCGGTTGTTATTTTGGTGTTTGACAATGATTTAAGTTTGGTTGAGCGAATTTAGGTTAAAGTCCTGGTCGGGGACTGGGCATGAAACCCTGGTGAGTGAAGCCAGGTCCTAGCTTGTGAAGCTAGGTTGAAATCCCGGTGAGTGAAGCCGGGTCCTGGTGAGTGAAGCCAAGTGTTGGAAATCCCGGTGAGTGAAGCCGGTTCCTGGTGAGTGAAGCCAGGTGTTGGAAATCCCGGTGAGTGAAGCCGGGTCCTGGTGAGTGAAGCCAGGTATGGAAAAGTCCTAACTCGGAAGGTGGGGTGAAAAGTCCTAGCTTGGAGGGCTAGGTGAAAAGTCCTAACTTGGAGGGTTAGGTGAAAAGTCCCAACTGGAGGGTTAGGTGAAAAGTCCTGACTTGGAGGGTCAGGTGCCTAGCTTGGAGGGCTAGGTTGGATGAGGGTCTAACTCGGAGGGGTTGGGTGAAAAGTCCTAGCTTGGAGGGCTAGGTGAAAAGTCCTAACTTGGAGGGTTAGGTGCAAATTCCTAACTTGGAGAGTTAGATTGAAAAATCCTTAGCTTGGAGGGCTAAGGTGAATGAAATCCTAGCTTGGAAGGCTAGGTCTGCGTCCCTGGATCGGTCTGGTGACCGATCAGGGAGTTGGCACGCTGCTCCTTAGTGGATCGGTCTGGTGACCGATCCAGCTATGTCTGATCGGACTGGTGACCGATCAGGGAGCGCACAGTGAGATTGGGAATCTACTGTGTGGCTCCTGATCGGACCGGTGACCGATCAGGGAGCAGGCTGCTTCCTTGCTGTCTTGCTCCTGATCGGTCTGGTGACTGATCAGGGAGCAAACAGTGAGTGAGTTCCCTTGCTGATCAGAGCCTTGGATCGGTCTGGTGACCGATCAGGAATCTTGGGTTTGATTAAAAAACAACTGTTCATCTTGCCTGATCGGTCTGGGTGACCGATCAGGATCCAATCTGATCGGTCTGGTGACCGATCAGGATTCACCCTGATCGATCAGGTGACCGATCAGGCGTGTATAGCTGCGAGAGCTAGGAATCCCAGCAAAGCAGTGGATCGGTCTGGTGATCGATCCACACACCCTGGATCGGTCCGGTGACCGATCACTTTAATTCAAATTTCACTGTCAGACGTCGTCAGAGCGTCTGATCGTATCCGATTTGCTGATGTATGTGATATGCTTTATGATCTTCTGCTCTAATGCTCTGATTGAGTTTCAGGTGACAGGGGAGGATTCAAACACTCAAGGAGAAGTCAAAGAGTGCTTTCCTTGGAGCAGGTTTGTCCCTTTTCCCATCTCAGGTTGCAACGGCGAGCTGCGGACTGGAGCTAAGACTGGAGCTCGACTGAGGAGCTCAGTGAGTCCAGAGATAGCTCAGTAGAAGCTGGCGTTGGCAGAGGAGTAGCTGGGAGCTACAGAGATGGTGTCATCTGTCGCTTGGCGGAGAAACAAAAAGGAACGCGAGAGTTGAGTTCAGTATCAGATTCAGTTTTGAAAACCTGTGTGTTCTTGCGTTCTGCTCATAGAAGCTTGCTGTTCTTGAGTTCTTCATCCATTCTAAGCAAGCTATTGAGAAACATTCATCATACTTGAGCGCTTGAAGGAGAAAACAAGAAGCTGGGAGTCCGACAGTGGGAAGACACGAAGCAGACAGGGGTCTGCGTGAGATCGCCACTGGGTGGAGCTCGGGAAGCTTGCTGTGTTTAATCCTTGCTAAGTGTTTGAGTAAGATCTTTCTTGTTGTTGTTTCATTGTGCTCATTATATATCATTGTTTGAAACACACTGTGGAGAGGTTTCTCCACCGAGAAGGAGGTTGCTTCATATCCGGTGTTAACCGGGGCTTGATCTGCCGACGATCAAGGGATCGCCCACCTCAAGGGCACGCCAAGGAGTAGGGGCAAGTTATCCCCGAACCTTGTAAACCCTCCTTGTTAGCGATCTTGCTAGTTGTGTGTGCTTTGCTCTCATTTGTTTTTCTGCATACTCTGTTTTCCATTCTTTCCGCTGTGCTACTGATATTTGAGTTGCAGAAATCGTAATAAGTTTTCAAGGGGCAAGCGATTGTCTATATTCACCCCCCCCTCTATAGCCGTCTCGTTCCCAACAAGTGGTATCAGAGCTTGGGGCTCTACTTCAACGGCTTAACATCCGAGAGCTAACAAAGATGGCCATGGGAAGAGAAGGGTTTAGCACCAACCGACCTCCACTCTTTGACGGCACTGATTTTTCATATTGGAGGTCGAAGATGGAGTTTTATCTCAAAACCAACCTCAGCATGTGGTTTGCTGTCAAGGAAGGTTTTTCCACTCCTAAAGATGCTGAGGGAAAAGAGATGAACTTCTCAAGTTGGTCGGCAGATCAAATCCGGAAAGGTGAAGCCGATGCGAAAGCGGTGGTAACTTTGCAATGCGGGTTGACCAAGGACCAAATAATCAAGGTTGGTCCCTTCACAAGTGCTAAAGACCTATGGAGCAAGATCATTGAGCTCCATGAAGGCACTCAAGACACCCGGACTGCCAAGAAGGACCTTCTTCTCACCCAACTTCAAAATTTGTCCATGGAAGAGAATGAAACTGTAAGTACACTCCATGGACGATTCAAAGAAATCCTCAACGGTCTCCACTCCATTAATGAGAAGGTAGAGAACCGAGATCTTATAAGGTATGTCCTCAAAGCTTTTCCTAGGAATGCCTTGTGGTCATCCATGGTGGATGCTTACAAGGTGTCCAAGGATTTATCTTTTGTTAAGTTAGAAGATCTATTTTGTGAAATGGAACTACATGAGATCTCTAACAAAAGTTCAAAAGAGAAAGGTATTGCTTTAGTGGCAGGTGACAACAAGAAGAAGAAGAAGGGGAAGAAGAAGGAGAAGGAAGTCTCTTCATCTTCATCCTCATCCGAGTCCGAGGAGGAGGGCAGCTGGTCTTCTTCCTACGAGATGACCAACTTTGTTAGAAGGATGATGAGGAAGAGCCGGCGCCTCAAGGGTAAAGGTAACCCAAGTGAAGTTAAATTTGATAAGTCTAATGTTACTTGTTATGAGTGTAGCAAGAAAGGACATTACAAGGATGAATGTCCGAAGTTAAAGAAGAAGAATGATAAATCAAAGAAGAAAAGGAAGGCCTTGAGGGCCACATGGGATGAATCGTCCTCTAGTTCATCCGAAGAAGAGAAGGAGGAGAAGTATACTCATCACCGTGCTCTCATGGCCATAGAGGATTCAAATGAAGTGGAGAGTAGAGATGAATCAAGCTCCTCAACCGCGCCTTCATCATCTTCGGATGATGAAGAGGTAATTTCTCCCGAGCTAGATAAGTGCTATAGAACCATTGCATGTCTAGCTAGATTGCTTAAAAAATCCAAGAACAAAGTTAAATTGTTGAAATTGGAAGTAGAAGAGTTGAAATCCTCTAGGGTGGAGGATATTAATGATTTTCATGAGAAATCCTCTAAGGATGAGGATCTTGATAATTTGCATGTTAAAAATCTTGAGGATGAAAATAAGGACTTAAAGAGCGAAGTTGAAAATCTCAAGAATGTTCTTGAGAAATTCTCATCTAGCTCCAAAACCTTAGACATGATACTCAATTCCTAAAGGGCGGTTTACAATAAGGTCGGTATAGGTTACCAACCTAAGGAACCAACCTTTGTATCATTAATGTCAAAAACCCAATTTAGATCATCAAATGATTCTAGGGTTCAAAAGGTTAGAAAGAAATTGACTAAGGCATGGGTGCCAAAGTCATTCATTGTAGATTCCTTAGGTCCCAAAATTTGGGTACCTAAAACCTCCATATTTAGAATTGTATAGCTTTAATTGAGGGGGAGCATCTATCAACATGGGTGGTTGATATTTGGTGCTCCAAACCCATGACCAACAAAAATTGTCATTCACATGATTGGTTATGGAATGTTCAAATTAAGTGCTTTGATCTTCATTGTCTTAGCTCTTATAACAATATGATCTCTTGGCTAGTAAGTTATGAAATCTCATTTGGGCAATAAGGAAACTTTTCATGCAATGAATGATAGTATATCCATGCTTCAAAATAAATCTACAAGTTTTGGAAAAATTATATATATTGCATGAAGGGTTTAGATTCACACATAACTTGCTCTTGCCATGAATTGCTTTGAATAATTGGTTTTCTTGTAGCAATTTATGTTTTACTGCAATTTGTGTTTTCATGCAAGTTATGGTTTATGAAATGTCTTATCTCAAGCCCAAGTATGCCATGAGTATCTTGTATGTGTTATAGCACATGAATACATGTTTAAGAACAAGATGAACATATAGTTTGGGCTGATCATTATGAAAATCTCACAAGGCATCACCATGAGTTTTAAAATTCACTGTTTAACCTTCTATGACCTAGTGATTCCCTTGTATCAAACTAAGGTTTCTTGATATGATCATGCTTTGGTACAAACATGTTTCAATACTCAAGTTCATGCTTAGAAAATACTATCATGCTATGACACAAATCATGATATATATTTTGATTAAGGGAACCTTTAGAATCAAATGGATTACCTCTATGCTTTGACACAAATCATGTTGATCATGTTTTGGGAATTTGGTATTAGTATCATATATTGATGATTGTTTGAAGAAATGTATTTTGATTGAAGGAACCCTTAGGAACAAACGGATTACACATGATTGTATTAGGGTTTAGGAATGGTTGAGATTTGAAACAAAGTTGATTTCATAGTTTCTGAAATTTTGTTTCTGAAACTGAAAAACCATTCTGTATCAGATCTGATCGGTCCATTGACCGATCAGGGATCACTCTGATCGGTCCGGTGACCGATCAGACCAACTCTGATCAAGGAACTCCCAGATCGTTCCAAATTGATCCAAAACCTCCTCAAGCCAATCTCTTCTCATCAAATCGTATCAGTGTAATGATAATACCACATACAAATCTGATACAAACCAATTACAATTGACACATATTTGATCACCCATTGGTACAAACCTGGTACTAAGGGAGCACAAATTTGTTCAAGTGATACAAACCTGATACTTAATAGTGATTTGATACAAACCTATGTTGGGATGTTCAAATTCATAAGAAAGGGTTTGTTGAGTCATGACTCTTGATCTTAATGTCGTGTTTCGGAAATTTTTCTGAAATGACGAATATTAATAGAGTCATCTCCCCTGTTACGGAATGCAAATTGTCAATGCAGTCTGATCAGGAACGTATCAGAGGTTCAGGAATTTTTCTGAAATCTGATCGCTCCCCAGACAAATCAAAATACTTCTGTATCACATAATCAACAGACCTGGTTGGTCACGGAGACCAATCAGGACTATGTTTCAAATACAGATGCATTCCTTACTTGTCATGTGAAGCATATACGTATTTGACCATGATATACTTCTGTATATGTCTTCACATGAAATTTCGAATGTTAATGCAGTCTCATCTTGAATGAATCAGAATTACAGAAATTTTTCTAAAAACTGATTGTTCATAGATACATCAGAAATTTTTCTGTATCGATCATCAGTCTGATGGAACTGCGATAATTATTGCCATATGATGCATATACATTATTGCCATGATACATTTATGGTATATGCCTATCATATGCAATTCAAAAATCATTCTTTGACTTACTTGTCATATGAAACATATATATGCTTGACCATGATATTATTCTGTATATGTTTTCATGTGCGATTCAAAAAAAAAATTACCTTTGATTATTTTGGGTTTGGGGAAAGACCCTTTGTAACGCCCGTTTTTTTTTCCTAAAGCGGCGTTACGCTGACATACTTAAGGCATGTAACATCATACTGCAGCGGAATAACTTAAACCTTACATATACATGCCCCTACTACCATCCCTAATATAATGACATGGAACTTAACATATGAACGTCATGCTTAACATCATATCATAACATGCTTAACATCATACCATCAGGTTCATATCATATCATACTTGACATCTTATCATAAAGTTCCATAAGTCACTATTCGAGCATATAGGTAGCAAAAAATAAAGTTCTTAGCATAAACGGTTAACACATTCGATTTCATGGGCCAAGTCACCATCACACACATATTTCAGGCCCTCCTGCTGCTTCCTCGTTATCCCCTTGAATGATCTGCGGTATAAGGAAATAAGACTATAAGCACACAGGCTTAGTAAGACTCTTTCCTACTCACAAAACCATTCATCATTCATCATCTCATAATGAGCACATAAAACATTAACATACTTGGTGCTCTACTTTGAACATAACATCTTACATCACTTATCGTATACATAGCATGGCATAATTCATGGCATAAATCATAAACATAGTAGCATGGCATCTTTCATGGCATAAATCATAAACATAGTAGCATGGCATCTTTCATGGCATAAATCATAAACATAGTAGCATGACATCTTTCATGGCATAAATCATATACATAGTAGCATGACATCTTTCATGGCATAAATCATAAACATAGTAGCATGGCATCATACCTATCATAGCATATGAACATCTTCCTAACATAATCATGGCATAGATCATTCATTCTCATGCATACTTCTTAACATGAAACGTAAGCATATCATCTTATCAACATAGCATAATGCATAACATGAATGGATGCATGAGTGGAATGCATATACATAAGGATGCTTAACTTTTAAAACATACTTTTAAATGCTTAAACATCATCATCATAACATCATTTGGGGTCCCCGGCTTGTACCACATACATACATCATAGCGCGCATCCCTAGTAAATCCGAGGTAGCTAGCCCCGACCTACTAGGGTAAGGACAGCATAATCGGTAGTCCCCGAACCGAGGCGCTTCTTAAGGAGCCCATCCCTGTTGCACAGCTCCGGTAGTGCCAGAACCGTGGACAGCTACGGTAGTCCAAAACCGGGGCGTTCTTAAGGTGCCCATCCCTTGGACCCATAATTCGGTCAGGTACAAGCCCATACATAAAGTAAAATACTTTTCATGCTTCATCATTCATATGACATTCATGGCATACTTATCATAGCATAACTTGTTACGGCTCGGCCCGTCTACCGGCCCATTTACCGGTCCTCTCGACCGTCGTACCGTCGACCATCGACCGTGCCGTTTAGCATATTTATGCCTTAAAGGCATAAACATCATCTTTCATTCATCATACTTGCCATTCATCATTTTCATTCTTAGACATGGTGTATGTACACAACATTCATAGAGCATGACATACATTCGTATACATGGCATATCATTCATAACATGACATATCATTCATAACCATGGCATATCATTCATAAACATGACATAACATTCGTAAACATGGCATATCATTCATAACATGGCATATCATTCATAATCGTGGCATATCATTCGTAAACATGGCATATCATTCATAACATGGCATATCATTCATAAACATGGCATATCATGCATAACCATGGCATATCATTTCTAAACATGGCATATCATTCGTAAACATGGCATATCATTCATAACATGACATATCATTCATAACATAACATATCATTCATAAACATGGCATATCATGCATAACCATGGCATGTCATTCATAAACATGGCATATCATTCGTAAACATGACATATCATTCGTAACATGGCATATCATTCCTAACATAGCATATCATTCATAAACATAAATCACATCTTACCATAGGGCCATTGGGACCCTTACTTGAAATAAATCTTAACTTTTACCCTATTAACCCTTATATGGCCGAAACTTGTGGAGTCCCATGGCCATGTGAAAATTCACACAATCACCATCCATCATCCTTATATCATGGCAACACATAAACATAAGTTGAAGTTAAAAGACTCAACCCTAACCCTTGGGTCCTTGGGGTTGGCCGAACCATATGGGGCCTCTAGGGTACCCCAAAAATTCCCAAAAATTATACTTAACCTCTACACATCATAAGGGAACATTAAATAGTATTATCATGGTTTTTAGCATAATTATAGACCTTTAACACATGCTGGCCGAAACCCTTAAACTCAGGGTCCTCAGTTTTGTTTCTTTCATGTTGGCCGAAACCCTGGGTGTCCTAGGGTACTCCAAAAATTCCCAAAAATTATACTTAACTTCTAAACATCATAAGAGAACATCAAATAACATTATCATGATTTTTAATATATTTATAGATATTTAAATCATGGTGGCCGAAACCCATAAACATAGGGACCTTGGTTTTGCCCCTTCCATGTTGGCCGAAACCCTAGAGTGTCCTAGGGTACTCCAAAAATTCCCAAAAATTATACTTAACTTATAAACATCATAAGAGAACATAAAATAACATTATCATGATTTTTAACATATTTATAGACATTTAAATCATGGTGGCCGAAACCCATAAACATAGGGACCTTGGTTTTGCCCCTTCCATGTTGGCCGAAACCCTAGAGTGTCCTAGGGTACTCCAAAAATTCCCAAAAATTATACTTAACTTCTAAACATCATAAGGGAACATTAAATAACATTATCATGATTTTTAACATATTTCTAGACATTTAAAACATAGTGGCCGAAACCCTTGAACTTAAGGTTCTGGGTTTTGCTTCTTTCATGTTGGCCGAGACCCTAGGGTGTCCTAGGGTACTCCAAAAATTCCCAAAAATTACACTTAACTTCTAAACATCATAAGGGAACACTAAATAACATTATCATGATTTTTAGCATAATTATGGACCTTTAAAACATGCTGGCCGAAACCTTTGAACATAGGAACCTTGATTTTGTTTCCCTTCAACCTTAAATCCGAAAACTAACCCATATATCATGCCAAAAATCATGGAAATCATAGGTAACTATTATACCACAGGTGAGGGAGTCTTACCTTAGATTTCTTGATTTTTCGAACCTTGAAAGAGGAGAAGGAAGAGGACTTGGTATCTCTTGACCACAACTAGTCCTTGTCACCTTGTAGGAACTTTAGATCTTGAGAGATGAGACCTCTTTTAAAGTTTTCCCCAAGGAATTCTCCCCTTTGGTGCTCGGCAAGAATGAGGGATGAAGAGGAGAGGTAATGCAATTGATTGAGAGAAGAAGTAACTCCCAAAACTCCTCTCATTATAACCCATCAAGGAGACAAATGAAGAGTCTCTCCATGACCCTTCATCTTCTTCTATGCCTTAACCCATATCCACTTCATTCCCTCTCAACAATAACTTGCTAGGTGAGTTTGTTAAGGCTTACATGGTTCTACAAGAGGTCCAAGGTTCAATCCTTGGCTCATGCACCTTTATTTTTATTTTATTTTTATTTCATTTATTTTATTATTTCTATTTCCTAAATTCCGAAAATCCCCCCTAAAATCACCCATAATTATGCCAATATTCCTAAATCAAATTCTTTTATATTTATATTAATTTTACCTAATTTATATTAATTTTACCTAATTAATACCCATTTTTTGGAGCCCATTTAAAGCTCGTTAGTACCTAATTTCTCCATTAACCTAGGAAAAATTAGGCTAAGACTTACCCATAATCATGCTAATATGCCTAATTAAATCCTATTTATATTTATACTAATTATTACCTAAAATCCACCTATAATCATGGTACTAAAAAACCCACATAAGGCCCATTAGTACTTAGTTTTCTCAATTTAAATGAGAAAACATAGGTTTCCTAGGCCAATGTTCGTATTAATGCCTCTAGGTCCTTCGGAAAATTATCTAGACATGCTCAATATTTTCAGAAAATATTAAGAGAATTTTTTGGGTCGTTACACCCTTGGTTGAGGGGGAGTTTGATGTTTAAACTTAATAACCATACCCTTTTCGATGTTTGACAAAGGGAGAGAAAATGACTGATTAAGTTTATGGTTATTATAGGGGGAGGACCATGATTCCCTTATGAGAATTGAATGGATTTCAATTGATTGATACCTAAACTTAAATCGGGTTGTCAAACAACAAAAAGGGGGAGATTGTTGATGCAGTCTGGCCCGGTTGTTGTTTTGGTGTTTGACAATGATTTAAGTTTGGTTGAGCGAATTTAGGTTAAAGTCCTGGTCGGGGACTGGGCATGAAACCCTGGTGAGTGAAGCCAGGTCCTAGCTTGTGAAGCTAGGTTGAAATCCCGGTGAGTGAAGCCGGGTCCTGGTGAGTGAAGCCAAGTGTTGGAAATCCCGGTGAGTGAAGCCGGGTCCTGGTGAGTGAAGCCAGGTGTTGGAAATCCCGGTGAGTGAAGCCGGGTCCTGGTGAGTGAAGCCAGGTATGGAAAAGTCCTAACTCGGAAGGTGGGGTGAAAAGTCCTAGCTTGGAGGGCTAGGTGAAAAGTCCTAACTTGGAGGGTTAGGTGAAAAGTCCCAACTGGAGGGTTAGGTGAAAAGACCTGACTTGGAGGGTCAGGCGCCTAGCTTGGAGGGCTAGGTTGGATGAGGGTCTAACTCGGAGGGGTTGGGTGAAAAGTCCTAGCTTGGAGGGCTAGGTGAAAAGTCCTAACTTGGAGGGTTAGGTGAAAATTCCTAACTTGGAGAGTTAGATTGAAAAATCCTTAGCTTGGAGGGCTAAGGTGAATGAAATCCTAGCTTGGAAGGCTAGGTCTGCGTCCCTGGATCGGTCTGGTGACCGATCAGGGAGTTGGCACGCTGCTCCTTAGTGGATCGGTCTGGTGACCGATCCAGCTATGTCTGATCGGACTGGTGACCGATCAGGGAGCGCACAATGAGATTGGGAATCTACTGTGTGGCTCCTGATTGGACCGGTGACCGATCAGGGAGCAGGCTGCTTCCTTGCTGTCTTGCTCCTGATCGGTCTGGTGACCGATCAGGGAGCAAACAGTGAGTGAGTTCCCTTGCTGATCAGAGCCTTGGATCGGTCTGGTGACCGATCAGGAATCTTGGGTTTGATTAAAAAACAACTGTTCATCTTGCCTGATCGGTCTGGGTGACCGATCAGGATCCAATCTGATCGGTCTGGTGACCGATCAGGATTCACCCTGATCGATCAGGTGACCGATCAGGCGTGTATAGCTGCGAGAGCTAGGAATCCCAGCAAAGCAGTGGATCGGTCTGGTGATCGATCCACACACCCTGGATCGGTCCGGTGACCGATCACTTTAATTCAAATTTCACTGTCAGACGTCGTCAGAGCGTCTGATCGTATCCGATTTGCTGATGTATGTGATATGCTTTGTGATCTTCTGCTCTAATGCTCTGATTGAGTTTCAGGTGACAGGGGAGGATTCAAACACTCAAGGAGAAGTCAAAGAGTGCTTTCCTTGGAGCAGGTTTGTCCCTTTTCCCATCTCAGGTTGCAACGGCGAGCTGCGGACTGGAGCTAAGACTGGAGCTCGACTGAGGAGCTCAGTGAGTCCAGAGATAGCTCAGTAGAGGCTGGCGTTGGCAGAGGAGTATCTGGGAGCTACAGAGATGGTGTCACCTGTCGCTTGGCGGAGAAACAAAAAGGAACGCGAGAGTTGAGTTCAGTATCAGATTCAGTTTTGAA
This sequence comes from Boesenbergia rotunda, assembly GCA_024364735.1. NCBI lineage: Eukaryota > Viridiplantae > Streptophyta > Magnoliopsida > Zingiberales > Zingiberaceae > Boesenbergia > Boesenbergia rotunda. The sequence continues at coordinate 48,222 of JAGFNQ010007239.1, read as the reverse complement.
AACCTGTGTGTTCTTGCGTTCTGCTCATAGAAGCTTGCTGTTCTTGAGTTCTTCATCCATTCTAAGCAAGCTATTGAGAAGCATTCATCATACTTGAGCGCTTGAAGGAGAAAACAAGAAGCTGGGAGTCCGACAGTGGGAAGACACGAAGCAGACAGGGGTCTGCGTGAGATCGCCACTGGGTGGAGCTCGGGAAGCTTGCTGTGTTTAATCCTTGCTAAGTGTTTGAGTAAGATCTTTCTTGTTGTTGTTTCATTGTGCTCATTATATATCATTGTTTGAAACACACTGTGGAGAGGTTTCTCCACCGAGAAGGAGGTTGCTTCATATCCGGTGTTAACCGAGGCTTGATCTGCCGACGATCAAGGGATCGCCCACCTCAAGGGCACGCCAAGGAGTAGGGGCAAGTTATCCCCGAACCTTGTAAACCCTCCTTGTTAGCGATCTTGCTAGTTGTGTGTGCTTTGCTCTCATTTGGTTTACTGCATACTTTGTTTTCCATTCTTTCCGCTGTGCTACTGATATTTGAGTTGCAGAAATCGTAATAAGTTTTCAAGGGGCAAGCGATTGTCTATATTCACCCCCCCCTCTATAGCCGTCTCGTTCCCAACATTCTCGCCCCGCCCGAGCTTTGCCCAGCGCTCGGGCGCCGACTCCCGGCCTAGCTCCCCCTCGGTCTGGCATTCGCGGCCCGGCTTCGGCCACACCCCGCTTGGGAGCTCGGGCTTCCACCTCATCCATACCCTCGTCTGGAGCATCGACCTCGGGTACCCCGTCGTCTCTCAGGGCCCCTCAAGCGAGCACCGCCAACTTCGACGCCGTGGGGACCCTCTTGTCTATGCATTCACCCCCGAGGTCTGTGGTGGATATCCAGGTCCCTTCAGCAACTACCTTGACCCAAGTAGTCCAGCCTCAGCCGCTCAACCTGCACGGCCATCTGGTCTCGGGCTGGGATCAAGGTCAGGCTATGGCCTTCGCCATGAACCCTGTCAGTTTAGCCGACAACTTTTTCTTGGAAGCGACTCAGGTACATTCCTCCCCCGCCTGATGACTCATGCTGGATCTTATATCATTCATGTTATATTGTAGCATTGGGTGGCGAGTCAAACGGTCAGCCAGGCGTTAGTTATTAATATCAGGGAGCGCCGAGCGGCCGATCAGAGGGTGAAGGAGTTGGAAGCCAAACTGGCAGACTGCACCCTTCCCCCAGGCGAGGAGGGTCTGGACCAACTGCGCTCAGAAATAGCGGCACTGAGGCTGCAGCTATCAGAATTAGAGGCCCGATCAGAGGAAGAGCAAAGAACGATGGCCCCAGCCGCCGTGGAGGCAGAGCGATTGGCAAACCGGGTGGCCCATTTAGAAGGCGAGAATAAGATTCTCCAAACTCGCAACACCCGAACCCGTTCCGACTTGGATAAGAAAACCGCCGAGGCTAAGGGTCTCCAACGGCAACTGAAGGAATCGGATGCCGCTCACCATCAGACCCAACTTGCTCTGAAAAACAAGGAAACGGAGCTAGCTGCCCAACAAGAGGCCTTCCAAGGTCTTGAAGCTCAGCTAGTTAGCAAGGAGAAACAGCTGGCTACCCGGGAGACCGCCATTCAAGGGAAGGACACTGAGATTGCTCGGCTCAGGTAGGAGTTAGGGACTATAAGTCGGGCGTGTCCGCCCGGATCGAAGCAGCTCGTCAGGCCTACATCCGGTCTGACCCCTTCCTAGACCAAGTGACAGAGCAGACCGGCGGCATGATCCTATACGGCATGAAGGGCGCCATCCTACAGCTGACCGAAGCCGGCCACCTTCCCGCGGACCTTCCACCCAATGCAGTGAAGCCTAGGCGGATCAAGGCGTCAATTCCGGAAGATGCTTTCCCCCCGTTCACATAGACTATGCTCCTATCTTCCAATGTCTTGCAATGACTCGGCCTCCAGGCCTTAGAATTTTTGTGATAATCTAGTTTTGTTTGACTCGGCCCTTGGGCCCTAATTTTGTGACGGCCACGGCCCTTTCTTTAGTTACGTTGACTGGTTAAGCCTCTGCCCCCTTTACCCTATCAGTGTACTTATTTATTTGCGATGCTTGAAATTCTTGCTAAGTGTTGTTCGCTCGGCGTGCCCGACCTACTCTGAGCGGATCAACGTTTAAATCACACCGCCAATTTTTACTGAGTGTTGATTGTTCGGGCCGCTCATACCGCCCCCTTTAGTTCGATTCTCTAGGCTGAGCAGAAAATTTTTATAAGCGTCAGACGCTCGGGATATTTGCACCATTAGCCGTTTGATCGGGCCGTTACCCAGATTCGGGTCTGTTGCCCGGTCGGGTTGATACCCTGACTCGACGATGACGCTCGGTCTGGTTGATACCCTGACTTAGCGTTCTAGCTTGTTTTCAACGGGTCAACCTCCACGGTGGAATCGAGTTAGGTCGTGTACTCCTGTTTGACCAGTTCAGCCTTACCAGGTTGACCTACTATTTCTTTTGTCTCTCAGAACATGGGAAGCCACGCCCCGACAATAGATATTGCGACAAGATGTCACTTCATATTTCCCTTGAGCAAGAGTCTGTGTTGATGCAGTCTGACCCTGATTGCTGTTTTGGTGTTGACACCGATTTAAGTTTTGATTTAAGTTTGGTTGAGCGAATTTGGGTTAAGTCCTGGTCGGGGACTGGGCATGAAATCCCGGTGAGTGAAGCCGGGTCCTGGTGAGTGAAGCCAGGTGATGGAAATCCTGGTGAGTGAAGCCGGGTCCTGGATAGTGAAGCCAGGTGATGGAAATCTCGGTGAGTGAAGACGAGTCCTGGTGAGTGAAGCCGGGTGATGGAAATCCCGGTGAGTGAAGCTGGGTCCTGGTGAGTGAAGCCAGGTGATTGAAATCCTAGTGAGTGAAGCTAGGTTGAAATCCTGGTGAGTGAAGCCGGGTCCCGGTGAGTGAAGCCGGGTGACCGAAACCCTGGTGAGTGAAGCCAGGTCTTAGCTTGGAGGGCTAGGTTGAAGTCCCAGTGAGTGAAGCTGGGCATGACACGAGTTAGAGAAGGGCTGGAGGCTTGTTTTCGTGACTTAGAGTGCATTTGGGCTTGCCTGGATCGGTCTGGTGACCGATCAGGGAGTTGGCACGGTGCTCCTTCGTGGATCGGTCTGGTGACCGATCCAGCGATGACTGATCGGACTGGTGACCGATCAGGGAGTATGCGTTTCACCCACTGCTTAGCTCCTGATCGGTCTGGTGACCGATTAGGGAGCACACAGTGAAGTTGAGTTCCCTTACTGATCTGCTCCTGATCGGTCTGGTGACCGATCAGGATCACTGTGCAGATCGTTCTGGAGAACGATCCAGCGTCGCAGGTTCCTCACTATGATCGATCAGGACGGAGCCTGATCTGTCTGGTCATGACCTGATCGGTCTAGTGACCGATCAGGAGGCTCCATGATCGGTCCGGTGACCGATCAGCAGGTTTGGACTGCGAAGCTCAGAAATCGCCCAGTAAAGGGATGGATCGGTCTGGTGATCGATCCACAACCTGGGATCGGTCTGGTGATCGGTCCAGGAGAGTCCCAGAGAAATCGCGATTTCTGATTGAGCATTGGGGACCGATCAGGATGGAGCCTGATCGGTCTGAACCCAGCCTGATCAGTCTGGTGACCGATCAGGAGGGCCTCTGATCGGTCCGGTGACCGATCACTTTAATTCAAATACGCTGTCAGAAGTGTCTGATCGCGTCTGTTTTCTCTGCCGATTCTCGGATACATTGCCGATTCTTTTTGATATGCATTGCTAAGCCTCTGTTGGAGTGTGCAAGTGATAGCAGGTGATTCAAACACTCAAGGAGGGTCAATGGGAGGCTTTCCTTGGAGCAGGTTTGTTTGTTTCTCCTTCTCAGGTTTCAACGGCAACTGGAGCAGCTGGCGACTGACGGAGACTCAGCTGGAGAGGAGGTCTTCAGTGGACTGAGTGCTCAGGGAGGTCAGTGGGTTCAGGCTGGCTCAGTGGATGCTGATGAATCTTGCGATGGTGAGAGGGAGCTTAAGTGACGAAGCTGGAAGCGAAGGAGCGGAGGCGAACAAGACAGAAACTTGGAAAGTTTGGCTGGGCTGTGTTCGTGCTCTCTATTGCTTTGTCCTTGAGCGATCTTGTTGCATTCCTGTGAGATCTTTGTGAGTGTTTTTTCTTGTGTGATCTCTTGTACTCAAGCTCAACCATTTGTGAGATCTGTGGAGAGGTTTCTCCACCGAGAAGGAGGCTCTATCTTATCCGGTGTTCACCGGGGCTTGATCTGCCGACGATCAAGGGATCGCCCACCTTAAGGGCACGTCAAGGAGTAGGGGCAAGTTATCCCCGAACCTTGTATATCGAGGAGTTAGCGTCGGTTTGCCTTCCTTTTGCTTTGGTTTGTTGTTTTTGGTTTTCTATTTCTGCATTTGCTTCCGTTGCCTAACTCTGAAGTGCAGAAAGATCTTAAAAGCTTCAAGCTTAAGTGTCTGGCTATATTCAACCCCCCCTCTCTAGCCATCCGAGTTCCAACAAGTGGTATCAGAGCTTGGGGCTCTGTTCACGGCTTAACATTCGAGAGCTTACAGCAAGATGGCTGGAAGAGAAGGATTAAGCACAAACCGACCTCCATTCCTTGACGACACTGATTTTTCATATTGGGAGTCAAGAATGGAGTTTTATTTGAAGACCAACATGTGCATGTGGTTCTCGGTCAAAGAAGGTTTCATCCCTCCAAGGGATGTCGAAGGAAGAGACCTCGATTTCTCAAGTTGGTCGGCTGAGCAAATTAGAAAGGGTGAAGCAAATGCCAAAGTTGTGGTTACCCTGCAGTGCGGAATGTCCAAGGACCAGTTAATCAAGGTTGGCCCCTTTGTTGGAACCCGGATGGCTAGAGAGGGGGGCGGGGGTGAATATAGCCAGACACAAACTTCTTTCGCTTTAGGGCGCTTTAGGGTTTCTCTGCACTTCAAGATTAGTAGCACGGCAGCGGAAACAATAGAAACAGAGTGGAGAAATGCAGGAAACAAAAACAGACGAAACCAACTAGCAAGATCGCTAACAAGGAGGGTTTACAAGGTTCGGGGATAACTTGCCCCTACTCCTTGGCGTGCCTTTAAGGTGGGCGATCCCTTGATCGTCGGCAGATCAAGCCCCGGTTAACACCGGATAGAAAGCAACTTCCTTCTCGGTGGAGAAACCTCTCCACAGTGTTTCAATCAAGGATATGGTTTTGAGCTCAATGAAACACAAGGAAAATCTTACTTAGCACTTAGCAAAGACAAGAACACAGCAGGCTTCTCCAAGCTCCACCCATCGACGATCTCACGCAAGAGTCCCTTTCTCCGTGTCTTCTCGCTGTTGGACTTCAAGCCTCTTGTTCCTTCCTCCGAGTGCTCAAGAAAGAGGTGGTTGCTTCTCAGATCTCAACGGCTTACTCAGGAATGATGGAACAGCAAGAACACTAGCACGCAGTAAGCACAAAACTTTTTAGCAATACTGACCAATCAGTCACTGTGTGCTCCCTGATTGGTCACTGTGTGCTCCCTGATCGGTCACCAGACCAATCAGTCATCGCTGGATCGGTCACCAGATCGATCCACGAAGGAGCAGCGTGCCAATATCCCTGATCGGTCACCAGACCGATCCAGGGACTCAAACCTAGCCCTCCAAGCTAGGGTTTCATCCACCTTAGCCCTCCAAGCTAAGGATTTTTCACCTAACTCTCCAAGTTGGGAATTTTCACCTAACCTTCCAAGTTAGGACTTTTCACCTACCCCTCCAAGTTAAGACTTTTCACCCAACCCTTCCGAATTAGGACTTTTCCAAACCTAGCCCTCCAAGCTAGGACCTGACCCTCCAAGCCAGGACTTTTTCACCTAACTCTCCAAGATGGGAATTTTCACCTAACCCTCCAAGTTAGGACTTTTCACCTAGCCCTCCAAGCTAGGACTTTTCACCCACCTCTTCCGAATTAGGACTTTTCCAACACCTAGCCCTCCAAGCTAGGATTTTCTCACACCTAACCCTCCAGGTTTGGATTTTCCAACACCTAGCCCTCCAGGCTAGGATTTTCCATATCATACCTAATCCTCGATCAGGACATAATCATAATCATCATAATCATCAACCTAAACTAAAATCGGTGTCAACACCAAAACAACAATCAGAGTCAGACTGCATCAACAATCTCCCCCTTTTTGTTGTTTGACAACCCGATTTTAAGTTTAGAGATTCTCAATCAATTTCCTCAAATTCAGAATCATAGGGGAATCAGGATCCTCCCCCTACAACATATCAATTCTAAACTTACCCAACCACACTCTCCCCCTTTGTCGAACACCGAAAAGGGTCTAGAGGGGCTGTTAAGTTTAACCATACTCCCCCTCAATCCTTGGGGTATCCCAAAAATCAAAGATTGAATGTAACTTTGGAACACATATGACATCATGTGAAAAGATAGATCAAGATATAGCATTCACATGTAGCATATAAACATGACATCATAAGCATAATCATGGCAATGTAGCAAACATGCAGATAATACTCATATAAACAGCATAGCGTCAACAATAAACATACTAAGGTAGGATAAACATGTGAGGTAAAGTCAGAGAAGTCAAGGCATAACAAGATGCAAGACACATGCATCAAAGTCAAAATACGTGCGGCTCAAGGCCACAACTGACAAGTCATAGGGCATACAGCCCGAAAGTCACACAACTCAAACAGTCAAGTACACAGATCACAAGGAGAAGCAACGGACATCCAAGCTCAACTGTCAACGGGGGGATCGTCATCCTGCATGAGATCATCTATCGTAGCATCAGCAGATCCTGGTGCAGCACTGCCTGAAGGGGCATCCCCTGGAAATGTATGGCGGCGCCACTCTGCGTACCAAGTCTGCTGCAATGTCTGGACCCCAGAGATAGTGGATTCCACGCCAGTCAATCTGCGATCAATAGATCGGAACTGTGATCAGACCTCCTCGCGATAAATCTCTCGCAACTGAAAATCATGCTGGACGGTCTGATCCAGCTCTGAAATCTGCCAGCGCAGATCCGGCTCGGGCTCATCGTAGTAATCACCAGCAGCAGGAGCCTCATGAGGTGCAGCCGCCTCGGGTGGTGCCTGAAAATGTGGTGCTCCCCCAGGTAGGTCACCGAGTCCTCTCCCATCCTTCCAAACCAAGGCCCGATCGTGCTCTCGAATAATAATGCCTGATTTGGCACATGCCCGTCGACTAAGCCGACAATCCTGTCGAACCATAGGCACTATCCTGACTTTCGTGACATCAACACCGACTGACATAAGTCAATCGGTGATGACATGACCAAATGACATGTAGACCGTGCGACGGCTCGGCTCACGATAGGATAAAATGGACTGGAAGATGCTCTCCATAATATCGAAGTCCAAGCGGCGGTGCATGCCGTAGAGCATAAGGCAATGATAGGGGTCGAATCTCAGCTAAGGGCTTGGAAGTGATTGGAAGGATATAGTTTGTGATAATCTTGAATAAGACGTAATCAACAGGAGACAGACGTAGAGTTGCAAAGGTCGAAAAATCAGGACCCAACTCATCGAGACCGGCTGGGCGGGGATGACCAAAGAAGTGCTGATAGATGCCTTCAGGAGTAACACCCGCAAAAGGGGCCAATAGAGGATCAAGAAGCTCGGGATAAATCGAATATAGGTTGGATGATCGTCGACCACCCAGATATTCAGCTAGAATCTCGTAAGAAAAGTCAAGGTTCCTCTTGGCGACTCGAGTGGTGAACTCGAAGCCCCCCTGAGGTCCCTGCTGAAGATTGTTGTAAAATTCGGAGACAAGGTCATAATTGATAGGTCTCTCCAGTGAGAGGAGAAAGCCGAGATTGTAAAACGTGACTATCTCTATAATCGAAGGACAGGGGGACATCAATGGATCGGTAGGGTAGCAATTTAAGAGTCCTTGACTGGAAAGCCTGTTTACAGGCCGCATTTGGAAAGCGAGAGATCGAAGAAGGCTGAGGCCTTCTGGAGGGCGCAGATGAAGAAGGGGCTTTCCCCTTCGAGCTGCCCTCCACAGCTTCTTTACCCTTAGATGATTTTCTAGAGATTGGAATAGATCATGACACAAGATTAAAGATTGATCAAAAGACAAGAGGTAACCCAAGACCCAATCAGTGAATATAAGATACAACATTTGATCAAAAAGAGGGCAATAATGAAATGAGAGAGAGATTTGGTCACAGATGACATAATCAAAAGGCGAAGCATGGAAAGATAGGGTCACGACCAACACAAGAAGGTCACGGCGCAACATCATAACATGGTTAGTGCAAATAAAAAATTCATGAACTGATTCACAAAGTGAACTAACCAACATAAACTTACTTAGGCGCCATGGAGAAAGTTCTTGAAGGTTGGAGAAAGAAATCGCGCGGAAGAAGTTCTCGGGGCAGAAGGCTTCAGTGAGACAAACTTACCAAAAACAGGGAGGAGCTCTTGCCCAGAGGAGACGGTAGTAGAGCACGGGCATGAAGAGAGAAACCGCAGAGAGGCTCAAGCGTAAGAGGAAGGGAGATCGCACGCGCAGGAGAAAGCTTCGGTGGTGAGGGGTTTTTGGTCGGATAGGGTTCGGCAATGAGGAGTTGTGAAGGAGTTAATCGGTTGGTGGATCGGTCCACCAACCACAATTTAATGCACCTGAACGGATCACCGTTCGATCTGATAGCGCCAAGACCGATCAGGCTCTGGCCTGATCGGACTCCTGGCCTGATCGGACTGGCCTGGGCCTGATCNGCCGGCCAAAGGCAAAAAGAAACCCAGAGAACAAGCAAGCTAGGTATCCACCTTGTCCTAAGTGTGGGAGGACCCATCCAGGAGCATGCCTTTTGGGGTGTAACTGGGATGCTACTCATGTGGACAAGAGGGACACAGATCTAGAGACTGCCCAAACAAGTTTAGGGTACTTCCTCAGCAGTCCGTACAGTATGGAGGCAAGCCTCAGTTACATTACATGCCTACTATACTGGAGGACCTCAGATCAGTCAGGGAGGGTTGGAAGCAGCACCAGTTCCAACCCAATGCCAGAGTCTTTTCCCTCACGAAGGAAGAAGCTGCCAGCGCCTCCACGGTCGTAACAGGTCAAATAGTTATTTTTCAGCATTTAGCTACTACACTGTTTGACACTGGGGACGACCCATTCTTTCGTATCAGTACCTTTTGCTAGTAAGTTACAGGTGCCTGCAGAGAGTTGGGGAGTCCAGATTCCTGACAACTCTCCCTTCAGGGGAAATCATGGAATCCACCCAGCGGCTCCGGGCTGTGCCGATCAAGATTTCATACCGAGAGCTATATGTCGATCTGATAGTCCTTGCGATGCAAGACTTCGACATCATACTGGGCATGGATTTCCTCAGTAAGTACAGCGCTTCAGTGGACTGCCGTAGAAGGAAGGTGGTTTTCAGCCCAGAAGGAGAACCACCATTCGAGTTTCAAGGAGTCCCAAAGAGGAAGACTCAGAAATTCCTATCAGCCTTGGCAGCCCACCAGATGCTAGAGCAAGGGTGTGCTGGTTTTCTTGCACACGTAGTGGACTCAGAAGCAAAGAAAGAACTCAAGCAGGAGGATGTACGGGTAGTCTGCGAATATCCAGAAGTGTTTCCAGAAGAACTACCTGGACTACCGCCCCCACAGGGAGGTGGAATTTGAGATTGAGCTGGTGCCAGGTACCGGTCCGGTCTCAAAAGCCCCATATCGTATGTCTCCTGCAGAGCTGAAAGAATTACAAGAGCAACTCCAGGAGCTACTAGACAAGGGCTTCATCCGCCCGAGTCATTCACCCTGGGGAGCTCCTGTACTTTTCGTCAAGAAGAAGGATGGGTCTATGCGTCTGTGCATAGACTACAGAGCTCTGAACAAGGTAAACCATCAAGAACAAGTACCCCCTTCCTAGAATAGATGATTTATTTGATCAACTCAAAGGGGCTACAGTGTTCTCGAAGATAGATCTGCGTTTTGGGTATCATCAGCTAAAGGTTAAAGAAAGTGACATCCCCAGGACGGCCTTCAGGACAAGATACGGCCACTACGAATTTGTAGTGATGCCTTTTGGAGTAACCAATGCTCCAGCAGTCTTTATGGAGCTGATGAACCACATCTTCAGGGAATATCTCGATAAATTCGTCATTGTATTTATTGATGATATTCTCATATACTCACAGACTCCAGAGGACCATGCTACACACTTGAGGATAGTGCTGCAGATCCTTCAGCAGGAGAAGCTCTATGCAAAATTCTCAAAGTGTGACTTTTGGCTAGATCAGGTGACCTTCCTAGGTCACATTGTATCCAAAGAAGGCATTCAAGTTGATCCAGCCAAGATAGAAGCAGTCAGCAACTGGTGTAGACCCAAGAATGCCAGTGAAATCAGAAGCTTCTTAGGCCTGGCAGGATATTACAGAAAATTTGTGGAGGACTTTTCCAGAATAGCCTCTCCTCTCACAGCCCTGACCAGAAAGAACCAGAAGTTTGAGTGGTCAGATAAATGCGAGCACAGCTTCCTAGAACTGAAGAAAAGATTGACTAGTGCTCCCATCCTGACTGTTCCAGAGAGTGACAAGGCCTTTGACATCTACAGTGATGCATCCAAGATGGGCCTTGGAGCTGTCCTCATGCAAGACGGTAAAGTAATATCATATGCCTCCAGACAGCTCAAGGACTATGAGAAGAATTACCCTACACATGACCTTGAGCTAGCAGCTGTGGTTTTTGCACTGAAGCTTTGGAGACACTACCTGTATGGAGTGCAGTGCAGAATCTTCACAGACCATCAGAGTTTGAAGTACTTCTTCACTCAGAAGGATCTGAATATGAGGCAGCACAGGTGGCTAGAGTTGGTCAAAGATTATGACTGTGAAATCCTCTACCACCCAGGTAAAGCTAATAAAGTGGCAGATGCACTGAGCAGAAAATCCTGTGCAGCACTGATGTCCCTATCATCACTGTCTCTACCACTTCAGAAAGAAATAAAGGATTTTGGAGTCGAGGTAATAATTGGGCAACTATCTGCATTGACTCTAGAGTCAACCCTGCTTGTGGATTTACAAAGAAAGCAAAGTCAAGACCCAGAAATCCAGAAGATCAAGCAGGAGATCCAAGAGGCGGAAAATTCAGAGTTTCGAGTATCAGATAGTGGCATCCTCTATCTTGGAGACCGCCTTTGCGTCCCCAATGATGAGGAACTAAGGAAGAATATTTTAGAAGAAACCCACAGTACCCCGTACTCTATGCACCCTGGTTCTACCAAGATGTACCAAGATGTAAAGCAAAGATTCTGGTGGTCTGGACTCAAGCGAGACGTGGCCAGATATATCAGTACCTGCTTGACCTGCCAGAGAGTCAAAGCAGAGTACCAGAGACCAGGAGGAGTTCTGCAGCCTCTTCCTATTCCAGAGTGGAAGTGGGAAGAAATATCCATGGACTTTATCATAGGTCTTCCAAGAACCACCCATGGACACGATGCAATTTGGGTGATAGTGGACAGATTGACCAAGTCTGCCCACTTTCTAGCCATCAAGGTGTCGCACTCAGTAGAGCATTTAGCACAGCTGTACGTGAAAGAAGTAATCAGACTTCACGGAGTTCCGAAGTCGATCGTTTCCGACAGAGATGGGCGGTTCATCTCCCATTTTTGGAGGTGTGTTCAGGACGCCCTAGGCACCAGACTTCAGTTCAGCACAGCTTTCCATCCCCAGACAGATGGACAAACAGAGAGGGTAAATCAGATTTTAGAAGACATGCTCAGGGCTTGTGCGTTGGACTTTAAAGGTAGTTGGTGCAAATTTCTGTGCTTAGCTGAGTTTGCCTACAACAATAGCTATCAGGCCACCATCAGGATGGCGCCTTATGAGGCTTTGTATGGCAGAAAATGCAGATCACCCATATGTTGGCAAGAAGCTGGTGAGAAGAAAGAGATGGAGTCGGGACTAGGCAGCCAGACTGAGCTTATAGATGAGACCACTCAGGCTATCCAGATGATCCGCCAGAGGATTGAGACTGCCCAGAGTAGACAGAAAAGTTATGCTGACACACGCCGTAGGCCACTTGAATTCCAAGTTGGAGATTCAGTATTTCTCAAGGTCGCTCCTATGAAGGGAGTGATGAGATTTGGCAAAAAGGGCAAGCTGAGTCCTCGCTACATAGGACCCTACAAGATTATAAAGAGAGTTGGGAAGGTAGCCTATGAACTGGACTTACCAGAGGATATGTCAGCTATCCACAGTACATTTCATGTCTCTATGCTAAAGAAGTGTATTCACGATCCCAATCAAGTGATTCAGCCTCAGTCAGTGCAGATCCAAGAAGATCTTAGCTATGAGAGCAGACCGACACAGATAGTGGACAAGGCAGTTAAAAGATTAAGAAACAAAGAAGTGCCACTAGTGAAGGTCATCTGGCAGAATCAAAAGTATGAGGAGGCTACTTGGGAACGTGAGGACAGCATGAGAGAAAGATATCCAGAATTATTCTAAGTTCGAGGACGAACTTTTTATAAGGTATGGGGGATTGTAACGCCCCAAAATTTCCATCTCAAGTCCTTAACATCCTTGAAATTAGTTAAAAATACTTTAGAAATATTCTAGATATTTTTAGAAATTTTTAGAATATTTTTATGGATTTTTCTGAGTCCGTTTAGTATTTTTAAAAAAGGAAAAACTTTTAAAGGGCAGCAGGGGGTTCGAACTCGCGACCTCCGAAAGAGCCAGCCCTTAAGGGCGCGCGCGTGACCGGCTGGGCTAGGGTATCAAGCACAACAAAAGGTGGAGAGAAATATATTTATAGAGTAGTTACGTTTCTTTTTCATAAAGATAGTATAAATAGATAAGTTAAGAGAGGAAATTGGATTTTTGGTTTTCTCGCTTCCTCACCCTAGCCGCGCGACGCACGGGAATTCTCCCCCTCTCACGCACGCACGCCAACACCAAGCCCATTCTCTCCTCTTCCAAGGGGCGCCGGCCAAGGAGGGATCAAGGAGAGCGGAGCGTTGCGTTCGTCTCGACGAGGAGAACGCGTAGGTGCGAAGAAATCTCCGAGACTCCGAGTTTCTCCGGAACACCCAACGCCAATTTCGGTCGTAAGTCCAAGATATCAAAGTAAGTACTGCTCACCTGCAGTAAGAGGCGGTTTTTCCGCAAGTTTTTCCCGTTAGAAAGTTAAAAGTGTAATTTTCCTTGAGTTTATGATTTTGCATGTAACTCTAGTTTAATCCATGCTTGTATAAGTTTAATTAAGTACCCTATATGAGGTTAGGGTCTAAGAAAAGTTATGAGAAAAGAAAAGAGAAGATAAAGATAAGAAAAGAAAAGGCCAAGGCCTTAAGAAATCCCCAAAAGTCAAGACTTAGGGATTTGGGCACACAAGGTGCTCGTTAAAATGCCAAGGCATTCAAGATAAGAAAAAGTAAGTATTTTATTTTCTAAGGCCAGTACCCGGCGTCCAAGGGCGTCGTTAAAGAAATCCAGGTGTCCAATTCCAAGGTCTTGGCCCTGGTAGACCAAGGTCTGCTCTATTAGGATTGGTGGCTCGCTACCCCAACCTTTTAGGGAACGCGCATAAGATGGTACTTACGTCTTAAGTGGATCCAAGTGAGATATTATTTTCAAGTATATGCTTTAGCAAAGTTTTCTAAAGTTTAAGAAAGTTTTCTAAAAGTTAAAGAAAGATTTAAAGTTAAAGAATTGCTAAAGTTTCAAGTTAAGCCAAGAACAAGTAAGTTAAGACTTATTAATGCTTGAGTATGCATGTCTTGAGTTATACATGTTGTTTTAGTGTTTCTTTTAAGCATAAAAGTATCTCATGTGATTTCACATTGTTTTAAAAAGCATGCTTGCACATTTCGAGATTTTGTGAGCTAGATAGTACTTACTAAGCTTTTTGCTTATTAGTTGCATTTCCTCTTGCTGCAGGTAAAGGTAAAGGCAAGCAATTCTGAAGGAAGGCGACAAGGCGGTGCTGAGTGACGTGTGTGTGGTGGCTGACCTTGGAGAGATCCTTGGGACAAGATGAAGGAAGGGCTTAAAGTGCATTTATTATAAAGTCTTAGTTTAAGTTAGATCATATAGCATATATTCAAGTAATCGCGTTTTGGATATTTTGCATGTCTTAAAACCACAAGTAAAGATTCCATGTCATTTCATTTAGCATACATATCCTTATGATTGCATTGGATGAGTAGAAGTGGGAGTAGTTTTGGATATTGATACTTTGTTGGAGATATTGATGCATGTGCCAAGATAGTGCTAGTTTCCCTTTGAATCAAGTTTTTATTGCTTAAACATGCTTAGAAAAGTTGCATACACATTCCACAATGCTTTAGAAATGTTTAGAACATGTGTTTTGGTGTTATGAATGCATAGGAGTGAAGTTTGGTACAAAACTCTAGTTTAAAGTTCATATAGATTTTCATAGCTTAATTACTTCCGCAAAAGTCCTAATTTCAAGTTTATGAAGTTGTTTGGATTGGCTAAAATGTTTAAGAAACTAGTATAGAGTATAGAAATGGTGTTGTGTCTTTGTATGGCTTGAAACTATAAGTTTGGTGGACCATTGAGACAAGGTTTCGAATCTGAATTTCAGATTTTCAGGCGTGCCAGTCGACTGGTTCAGTATCAGTCGACTGCCCTATCGAACAGTAGCTTCTGTTCGATGCATCAGTCGACTGCCAAGAGGACAGTCGACTGGTGCCGCGCCCAGAAACTTTCTGTGGCCGATACCAGTCGACTGGTTAGATCGCAGTCGACTGGTACCAATGCAGAGAAGTGCTACAGATGAAAAGAAGCGTGCCATTGTATCATGCATGACTATTAGAGTCAGAATATCATCCCTAGATGGATTTAAAAGAAAAAAAAAGAAGTTCCGCATTCTTAGTCGTGCATTAGAGTCGAGATAGTAGAGAAAGTAGTGGACCGTCTAAGGTAGAGAAGGCGGGTCACTACAAAGAGTGTGTGTGTGGTAGTGACATGGCAAAGGAAAAGAAAAAGATTCTCATATTTATACTTGGTCACATGTCTTATGTTTTGCATTGTCTTCTTAAGTTTCATGCTATACTTATGATAGTTATGCCTAAAGAATAACTTACTACGTATGTTGCTTATGGATGATTTATATGATTTTCATATCATGATGTTACGTATGATGTTAATATGCTAAGTTACCATGTCACTATGTTTAGGAATGATAGTTAAGACATGTTTACATAATTCAAGTGTTAGTTGCATGTATGTATAAAGTTTTAAATTATTCCGCTGTATTAAGATATTCATATGCGTATATGTATGTTAGCGTAATGCCGCCTCCCGCCACCCCGTAAGGTGCGGAAAAAGGCGGGCGTTACAGTTGACACGGTACTAGTAGGAACAAGAGTAGATAACATTTACCAAGTTTCCTTTAAAAATGCTACTAATGCTTTTGTTAAGTGTCTCATGTCAAAAGAAGAGGAGTCCACCCTTTGGCACCGGAGACTAGCACACGTGAACATGAAGAATATCCGGAAGTTGCCCAACAAGGGATTAGTTCGTGGCTTGCCAAGCATCAAGTATGAAAAGGAAAAGATTTATGATGCATGTCAAATGGGTAAGCAAACAAAATCTGCACATAAAGGTAAAAACACTGTAAGTACTTCTACTGCATTGGATTTACTTCATATAGCCTTGTTTGATTGTAGCACTATCATATCATTGAATGGAAGTAGATATTGCTTTGTTATCATTGATCATTTTACTAGATATACATGGACCTATTTTCTTAAATATAAGGATCAAACCTTAGATGTTTTCATTTCTTTTTGTAGAAGAGTTGAAAATGAGAAATCATCAACTATTAAGATAATAAGAAGTGATCATGGAAGTAAATTTCAAAACCAATGGTTTTTAGAGTTTTGTCAAGATAGAGGGTATAGACATGAGTTCTCCACACCTAGAACACCACAATAAAATGGTGTTGTAGAGAGGAAGAATCATGTTCTACAAGAGGCTGCGCGAAGTATGCTTAATGAGTACTCATTACCAGGGTACTTATGGGCCGAAGCTATAAATACAACTTGCTACGTGCAAAACCGAGTCCTCATCCATAGGTTCTTAGGTAAGACTCCCCATGAACTTTGGTTTGGAAAACCACCTATGGTTAAACACCTTAGGGTGTTTGGTTGTAAGGTGTTTATTCTAAACACCAAGGACCATCTTGGAAAGTTCACGGCAAAGGCTGATGAAGGGATACTGGTCGGGTACTCCTTAGTTAGCAAAGCCTACCGAGTCTACAATAAGAAATCTAGATTGGTTGAAGAATCTTCTGATGTTGTCTTTGAAGAAATTCCAAAAGCCAATGGACAACCAGAAGATGAAGTTCAATTCGAACTTAGGAGACTAAGTTTGAATGAAAGTCTAAATGTTGTTGATGGTGATGAATCCGATGACGGTGAGCCTAGACAACCCATAGATCAGCCGGATCCTGAGGCTGAGCAGGTGTCTAGTGAAACCATTCAAGAAGCACCACCAACACCTAGGCAAACTAGGTTAGCCTCTAGTCATCCCCAAGACCAAATTGTTGGAGATATCCACCATGGGGTTAGGACTAGATCATTCTTTAGGAATGAAGCTAATGAAGTTGCCCTAATTTCCGAAATTGAACCTAGAAAAATTGATGAAGCATTAAATGATCCCGATTGGATCATTGCAATGCAAGATGAGCTAGGTCAATTCGAAAGAAGTCAAGTTTGGGACTTAGTCCCTAGACCCAAGAAGACCACCATTATTGGAACCAAATGGGTCTTCAAAAATAAATTGAACCATAAGGGAGAAATCATAAGAAATAAGGCACGCTTAGTAGCCAAGGGCTACAGTCAAGTTGAAGGCCTTGATTATGATGAGACTTATGCTCCCATGGCCCGATTAGAGTCCATCCGATTGATGCTTGCATTTGCAGCACATCGTGTTTTCAAGTTATATCAAATGGATGTCAAATTGGCCTTTCTAAATGGTTTGATTAGAGAAGAGGTCTATGTCGAACAACCTCCGGGGTTTGAGAGTACTGAATTCCCAAACCACGTATTCAAGCTCAAAAAGGCACTCTATGGCCTTAAACAAGCACCCCGAGCTTGATATGAGCGGTTGTCGACGTTCTTAATTGAAAAAAGCTTTGCAAGACGCCAAATAGACCCTACACTATTTCTACGAAGAGATGGTGACGATATATTTGTAGCCCATGTTTATGTCGATGACATAATTTGTGGCTCAAACAACAAGGGCTATTTAAATGAATTCATTGGACACATGGAGAGTGAATTTGAAATGAGTCTAGTGGGAGAGTTGACTTTCTTCCTTGGACTTGAGATCAAACAAACCCGAGATGGGATCCATGTGCACCAATCAAAATATACCCAAGAGATGCTTCGAAAATTTAACATGAGTGATTCAAAAGAGGTAACCACTCCCATGACTACAAACACAAGATTAGACAATGATGAAAGTGGTAAACCTGTGGATCTAACTCAATATCGAAGCATGATAGGCAGTTTGCTATACCTCACAGCTAGTCGACCTGATATACTTTTTGCTGTGGGTATGTGCGCTAGATATCAAGTATGTGCCAAGGAATCTCATTTAATTACTATTAAGAGAATTTTGAGATATCTTAAGGGCACAATTGGAGTTGGTCTATGGTACCCCCGTACCAAATCTTTTGACCTAATTGGCTACACCAATTCCGACTATGCTGGATGCAAGTTGGATCGGAAAAGCACTAGTGGGGGTTGCCAATTTTTAAGATCATCTTTAGTTAGTTGGTCAAGTCGGAAGCAACATTGTGTTGCTCTCTCCACGACCGAGGCAGAATATATTGCTATGGGAGAGAGCATTTCGTAATTGTTGTGGATGATTCATACTCTAGAGGACTATGAATTAAGCTATAAGGGAGTGCAAGTATTGTGTGACAACATTAACACAATTAACCTAACCAAGAATCCAGTCCATCACTCTAGAACCAAACATATTAAAGTGTGTCACCACTTCATTAGGGATCATGTTGCTAGAGGAGATGTTGTACTCTCATATGTAGAGTCCAAATCAAATCTAGCAGACATTTTCACTAAACCACTCCCCGAAAATGAATTTAGTTTCTTAAGAAGGGAGTTGGGAATGTGTCGTGCTTCATAGACATCAAAATGCATTCAAAACCCTTGATGATCATTTTGAATTGTTGGGACACAATTGGGTAACTTGGAGACATCTCACACAAACTATAAGGGTTACCAAAATATTTTTGTTTGCTAGATATGGGGTGAGATGTTAGGATCAACTAAATTTCACGAAATGTCATTGCATCCCTTGAGAAATTTGGTTGACGAGATAAAAATCACTTCGGTGACCAAGTATGGGGAAAACTAATGCATAACACATGTATACTTGGCTCTATGATCATACTTGGACATTCCAATCAAGGACACTTGATTGGAAACTTGAATTTGATACAAACTTGGTTGAAATTGAGTGGATGTTTGTTGATTGAGTTTGACTTTACTTTGGTGGAGCAAAGTGATTTGTCAAAACCATAAGGACATTTGATCCTTGTTTAGGGATCAATTTTAGTCAAGGGACCACTTCCAAGATTGATAATCTGTATCAGATCTTATCAGAAATCACTTGGAAGTCTGAAACTGAAAATTTCAGATCGTATCAAGAATTTCAGGAAGCCTGATCGGTCACCGGACCGATCAGGAGTATGTCTGATCGGTCTAACGGACCGATCCAGCTCCTATGCGAAAAATTGTCAAAACCCTCTGTGTTGGCTTGGATTGGTTCCCGGACCGATCTGACACCCTGTGGTGATCGGTCCACAGACCGATCAGAGGGCTCACGGGAAAAACCTCCAAACCTACTGATCGCTTCCTTATCGATCAGCCGATCGATCAGGAGCCTGCCTGATCGGTCACCCCGACCGATCAGGACCAGGCCAGTTCGATCAGGCCTAAGCCTGATTGGTCTGAGCGCTCCCAGATCGAACGGTGATCCGTTCGATCACATTAAATTTTGGTTGGTGGACCGATCCACCAACCTATTAACTCTCCCGAAACTCCTCATTGCCAAACCCTAGCGCTGAAACATCTCCTCCTCGTGCGCGTGCGACTTGCTGTGCGTGAGTTCTCTTCCTGCGTTTCCTCCTTCCTGCGCAGTCAAGCTTGTGCGCCTTTCCTCTCGTGATCGGGTTTTCAACAAGTCAAACAAATCTTCAATGTCACCTAAGTAAGCGTTGTTGTTAGTTTTCATTACCGATCAGTTCATAGATTATGTATTTGGGCTAACCATGGTCTTTCTTTTGGTATTCTTCTGTTGTGCCGTGACTCAATGTTTTTGCCGTGACCCTTCCTTGTCTTGACCTAATATTTTACTGATTAAATCTCATCTCATCTGATCAATTCCTTGGTTCATGACTAATTTGTTCAATGTCTTACCTTATGTTCACTGATTGGGTCATTGATTACACCTTGTTTTGTCTGATTTGATCAAACCTTAATCTTGTGATCTTTTAATTTATGTCTGTTGTCATGATCAATTCTTCAAACTCATTAGAAAATTATCTAAGGGCAAAGAACCCGTGGCGGGAAGCTCAAAGGGCAAAGGCCCTTCATCATCTACACCCCCTTCAAGACCTCCACCACCTCCACATACCAGATTTCAAAATACTCAATTAGACTTTCAATGGCACACTTTCAAACTCATGCCATGTCGAACTGTGGACCAAACCTTCATTTACGAACATTGTCCAACAGTACGGCAAATCATTGAACACTATGACCTTCAATCCATTCTTTTCCTTGAGAGGCCAATCAACTTTGATTTGGTCTCTGAATTCTATAATATCATGGTCAGCGGTGAGGGTAAGGGGTGGAGGACCCGTGTGGCCGGTATCGACCTTGATTTTCATCTATCTGCCTTCACTAAATTTCTTGGCTGTCGCCGATCAGCCAATAACTTTCCACTCTATCTGTTTCTTCCGGATCCTCTTCCGGTTCCCTTCGATGGAGTCACTCCTGACTCCATCTACGAGTATTTTCTAGGCCATCCCAAGCCAAGGGGTTCCGGTGAGCGCGCTCGTGATTTTTCCACATTTCCTGCTCTTCTCCTTTCCCCCGTTGAGTATGTTTTGTTTAAGATCATCACTAATTGTCTCCTTCCGACTACTTCAAAACACTTAGATGAAATTCACCCATTCCACTGCTTGATGCTCTACGGGATGCATTAGCAGTTAGACTTTGACCCAGTGGCTTCCGTCTATTTCTCCATCATTATCCACGGCCAGATGTACGGTTAGACAGTTTACATGCCGTTCGGTCATATCATCACTACCTGGCTGGAGTCGGTTGGTATTGACGTTTCATAGGGCTGCATTGTACCCATGGTTCGACAGGACTGTCGACTTGATCGTCACATGTTGGCCCAGTCTGGCATTGTTATCAGACCACAGGGGCTGAGGTGGAAGGATCGGCGACGTGTGGGGAAGTTACCGGGAGCAACCCCTGATCAGGAGCCGTCCGCTATTGCTGAGGATTACGATGAGTGGGCTCCTGACCTACGCTGGCAGGTTGCGGAGCTCGAGCGAACGATGCAGCGTGAGCTACATATTTTCGAGCTCTGGCAACAGGAGGTTAGCTCAGAGTTTCGGTCCTTCGATCGACGACTAGACGCTCTAGCATCTGACGTTTCTGGGATCTGCTCACTGCAGGAGACATGGTACGAGGAGTGGTACCATCATACGTTTCCTGGCGCTGCGACCTCCCGCAGCACTCCACCAGGGGATGTTATATGCATTGATGATTCATCAGACGATGACCCCGCCGATGGTTGATCTATTCTGCTTCTGCCCTTTGCTATTTGACTGTTTGGATTGTATGACTTTCGGGCTATATGCCTATGGCTTGACGTTGATGGTGTTTGTACTGTCTCTGCCTTGACTTTGATGCTTGATGATGCATCAGACACTATGACTTTGCTTTTCATATGTGGCTTACTATTTTCTGCTTGTTGATTGGCTTATATGCTTGTTCTTAAATTGTTATCGTTATGCATGTCTCATTATGCGTTGCTATGATTATGCTTATGACTACCATGTCCATATGATACAAATGCTTGCTTTGCCATGACTTACATTTATCATATGTATTTCATATGCTTTCAAAATCAAATCATACCTTTGTTGTTTTGGGATACCCCTAGGGTTGAGGGGGAGTTTGTTTAAACTTAACAGCCCCTCTAGACCCTTTTCGATGTTCGACAAAGGGGGAGAGTGTGGTTGGTTAAGTTTGGGATGATAATGTTGTAGGTGGAGGATCCTGATTCCCCTATGATTCTGGAATTTGAGGATATTGATTTCAAATCCCTAAACTAAAAATCGGATTGTCAAACAACAAAAAGGGGGAGATTGTTGATGCAGTCTGACCCTGATTGTTGTTTTGGTGTTGACATCGATTTTAGTTTAGGTTGATGATTATGATTATGGTTGGGTTTAAGTCCTTGTCGTGGACTAGGCATACCTAGTGGGACTAGGTTTGATGAAATCCTAACTTGGAGGGTTAGCTGTGAGGAAATCCTAACCTGGAGGGTTAGGTGTGGAGAATCCTAGCTTGGAGGGCTAGGTCTGGAAAAATCCTAACCTGGAGGGTTAGGTGTGGAAAATCCTAGCTTGGAGAGCTAGGTGTGGAAAAGTCCTAACTTGGAGGGTTGGGTGAAAAGTCCTAGCTTGGAGGGCTAGGTGAAAAGTTCTAACCTGGAGGGTTAGGTGAAAAGTCCCAACTTGGAGGGTTAGGTGAAAAGTCCTAGCTTGGAAGGCTAGGTTGATGAAATCCTGGCTTGGAGGGCCAGGTCCTAGCTTGGAGGGCTAGGTTGATGAAATCCTGGCTTGGAGGGTCAGGTCCTAGCTTGGAGGGCTAGGTTGGAGCCCCTGGATTGGTCTGGTGACCGATCAGGGAGGTTGGCACGGTACTCCTTCGTGGATCGGTCTGGTGACCGATCCAGCGATGACTGATCGGGCTGGTGACCGATCAGGGAGTAGGCGTTTCACTCACTGCACAACTCCTGATCGGTTTGGTGACCGATCAGGGAGCCCACAAGTGGGTTGAGTTCCCCTACTGCTCTGCTCCTGATCGGTCCGGTGACCGATCAGGGAGCATCCAGTAGGTCTTTGGCAAACCTACTGATCGGCTCCTGATCGGTCTGGTGACCAATCAGGGAGAAAACGTGACCGATCAGACTGAACGATTAACTACCGCGAGGTTTCTCACCCTGACCGATCAGGCTGGAGCCTGATCGGTCTGGTGACCGATCAGCCAGTGGATTCCGGGCGGGATTGTAGCAAGCTGATTTTCGGATCGGTTTGGTGATCGATCTGGTGACCGGTCAGGGTGACCGATCATACGAGCTTGCGATCCCAAGTTTCTCACTGGGGACCGATCAGGTTGGAGCCTGATCGGTCTGGGATAGTCCTGATCGGTCTGGTGACCGATCACTTTAATTCAAACGCGCTGTCAGACGCTCTGATCGCGCCTGCTTTCACTGATACGCCACTGATGTCACTTTGATCTTCTCTGCTATTACTGATATAAGTTTGATTTCATTTGCTAAACCTCTGATTGAGTGTGCAGGTGACAGGGATGGATTCAAACACTCAAGGAGAGTCAATGGAGGCCTTTCCTTGGAGCAGGTTTGTCCATTTTCCATCTCAGGTTGCAACGGCTGGAGTTGATGACTGGAGCTTGGCTGAGGGAAGCTCAGGGAGTCCAAGGAGAGCTCAGTGGTAGCTGGCGTTTGAAGGTGATCAGCTGGAGGCTGCAGTGAGGTGGTGACCTGGTGATCAGTGAGCTGGGACTTAAGCGCTTGGTGGTGAAGGAGTCTTAGCAACTCAACGATACTACTCTGCGACATCTTGGGTGCTTGCAACAACTCTGTTCTCATCTTGAGCAAGCAACTGTGATCCTTGAAGCAACCTTCCGTTACTTGGGCACTTGGGAGAAGAGAAACAAGAAGCTTGAGTCCATCAGCGAGAAGACACGAAGAGGAGAGTCTTGCGTGAGATTTGCGCTGGGTGGAGCTCAGAGAAGCTTGCTTGTGTTCTTGTGGTTCTAAGTGCTGAGTAAGATCTTTCTTGAGTTTCCTGTACTTCATACTTTATCATCTTGAAACGCTGTGGAGAGGTTACTCCACCGAGAAGGAGGTTGCATTTTATCTGGTGTTCATCGGGGCTTGATCTGCCGACGATCAAGGGATCGCCCACCTTAAGGGCACGCCTAGGAGTAAGAGCAAGTTATCCCCGAACCTTGTAAATCCTCTTGTTAGCGTTTTTGCATTTGTTTGTGCTTAGCTTAGGGTGTAATTTCTGCAATACTCTGTTTTGTGTTATTCGCTTCCGCTATGCTACTAACCAGTTAAGTGCAGAAAAATTGATAAGCGCTAAGTTTCGGTGTTTGGCTACATTCACCCCCCCTCTCTAGCCATCTAAGGTCCAACACGGAGAAGGGTGACATGGAGGCAAGCCGTGTGCTTGTGTGCGAATCCGAGGGACCATGGACAAAGCAAGGACGATGAGCCAAGGGAACCGGACTTCGAGGCGTACGTGAAGGATGACATGGAGGCAAGCCGAGGGCTTGTGTGTGCATCTGAGGGACGAGGGCCAAAGTCGAAGAGGGCTTGAAGGCAACAGGTCGAAGCTGTTGGAGCAGGAATGATGAGCCGAGGGACGCGAACTTCGAGGCATGCGTGAAGGATGGCATGGAGGCAAGCCGAGGGCTTGTGTGCGCATCTGAGGGACGGGAGCCAAAGACGAAGAGGCTACTGGATGAAGAGTCAGCTAGGTCGTGAGAGTTCGAGTACTGAGGGAAATGTACTCGGGAAATCCTAGGGTTCGAGTGCTGAGAGAAATATACTCTGGAAGGGGAAACCCTAGGTTAGGGGTGGACTAGTCGACTGGCCCTAGGGCAGTCGACTGGTATATGCCGCAGAAAGATCAGTCGACTGCTAATGGGGTAGTCGACTGGTGGTGACTGGAAATTCGAACGTTAGGCTTGCAACGGTCGAATTTAGGTGGGATCAATCGACTGGTAATGGACCAGTCGACTGGTAGCGAGTTTAAAGGGGCTCGATTTTAGCTGAGAGTTTTTTGACGAAATGAGCTTGGTTAGAGCTCATTAGTAGTTTTTATGTTCAGAAGTGTTGTCCAGATTGTGGCGAGGTTTCTCCACCCACAAGGAGCTACAAGAGCTAGCCGGAGGTCTTCCGGGGAGTCATCCACCGACGGATCGGGATCATCTACCTTACGGACAGCCGTGGAGTAGGAGCTTTATCTCTGAACCACGTAAATAGGTGTGTCGTCTTAGTTGTTAGTTTATGTTATTTGTTATTCCTCTTGCGCACTAACAACGTGTAGGAAGACGAAATTGAAAAGTGCTATTCACCCCCCTCTAGTACACGGTAAGATCCTAACAAGTGGTATCAGAGCGAAGGTTCGCTCATCTACGGACTAACCGCCGAGAGAGCAAAAGCTAGACGAAATGGTGATTGAAGAAAAATTGGGTGATGACATAAATGTTCCACCTCTCTATGGTCGCGAGGATTTCGTCTATTGGAGGATGTAGACAAAGACTTGGTTCGGCATGGATTGGAACTACATGATTGCGCTTGAGGAGCCTTTTGAAGCTCCAAGAGATAAGCATGGGAAAAAGCTCCGACCAAGATATTGGAATAAAGAGCAACAAACCCAATCAAAGGCAAATGAGAAGGTAATTTCAATATTACTTAGTATTTTGCTTAATAACGTAATTAATGGTGTAGGGGAATATCAAAGTGCACACGAGTTATGGAACAAAATAGTAGCATTTCATGAAAATCCTACACAAGCTCCATTAGTGGAAGAGCCCAAGGAAGTGAGCTTAATGGTCCAAGAAGAGGAGGAGGACCAATCGGATGAAGAAAGAAGTTTAACATCCGAAGAAGAGGAAAAAGAAAAAGAGGCATCCATCTCCTCAAGTGAAGTGACACAAGAAAGCGAAAGTTCATCTACTTCATCAATGGAAGAAGAAGAGGTCTCCACTTCAAGGATTGAGGGGGAGGAGAGACCACGCTTGATACCGGAGCAAGAAGAAGATCCCACCTCCATCAAAGCAAAGTCAAAAGACCACATAATTTGTTTTGGGTGCAACCAAAAGGGGCACTACAAGGACAAGTGTCCATCAAGCCTTGAGGGCAAAGCTTGATAAGTTAGAGAAAACCCTAGATAGATTCACTATTGGGTCTAAGGGTTTAGGTATGGTGTTGGGTGGTCTAAATTAAAACTCAACAATGATAGATCGGGGTTAGGATACCGATCTAAGTTCTCCGATGCCAATGAAAAGAAATATGCTAGGGAAGCATATAACTATGGCAAGGAGGGGTAGTCTAAGAATGACAAGGGGATGCCATTTAAAAGCAAGAAGAAGGAAGACGAAATTGTTATTAGTTTATGTTATTTGTTATTCCGCTTGCACACTAACAACGTGTAGGAAGATGAAATTGAAAAGTACTATTCATCCCCCCCCCTTTAGCACACGGTAAAATCCTAACAAAATGGGTATCTCTTCCCATACTTTTATTAATGGAGGAAGATGAAGGTGGAGGAGTGTCCTTTCACCTTCTTAATTGTAACATCTCCCATTCATTCAAGTCATTCCATAAAAGTCATTTAGCCATAAAGACCATGTAAGAACATTAATTTCATACTTCAGGAAAAATGGTTCGTGTGACAACAAGCACACTGAACAACTACTGTTAAGAAAATTGTTACACTTAACTTAGTTATTCTATATAATGAATCTGAGACATTAATAACTTATCTTTATCCCAAATTAATCATTTACATAATATGAACATCTGTAATCAATCATAATGACAATTATGTCGAGAGCATGTTTAACATCTCTAATCAATACAATTATTCACAATCATATTTAAGTACTCAACAAAACTAGTAACTGGTCGACTAGTGAATAAATGTCAAAGATGTAAATCAATTTTAATATTCCTTTTTAGCTAGAATCTCACTACACCAAAAAAACACCTTTAATAATAGTGGAAAACCATTGTAAACACCCCTAAAAATCGTTGTTAATCCGTCCGTTGAGAAAACCCTCTGTAGTCAAAGATAACGGTTTTAAAATCGTTATTTTTTTAGGTAAAATACAACAGTTTTTCACCGTTACAAAGCAATTTGAATCGTTGTCCTTTAAGTTAAAAGACAATGGTTTTTCGCAGAAACAACAACGGGTTTTCACTATTAAGTTTAATAAAAAGGACAATGATTTTTAACCATTAACTTTGAGTGCCCCTATCTTTCTCAACGCAGCGATTTGCAAAAAATTTTTACAACGGTTTAAAAATCATTATATTTTAATTACAAAGACAATGGTTATATTTGTTGATGCCGGAAGTACTAGATCGAACCTGATTTTGATAATGGCAAACAATTCAATGTTAAGTTTGTATTGTGATATAAAGTAATTTCTAAGTGTGTAGGAAAGTCCTAGTTTGTCTAGGCGTGGAGTCTTGACCTGCAAGGTTGAGCACGAAGTCCTAGTCGAGGACTGGGCATGAAGTTCTAGCCGAGGGCTAGGCACCAAAGACCTGACCGAGGGTTGGGCACGATGACCTGGTCGAGGACTGGGCACCGAAAATCTGATCCTAAAGATTGGACAGAAGACACAGCCAAGCAAGAACAACAAACAGAAGTAGATATGGGTCGAGGTACGAACATAAGAGGGAACAGTAGGCGTTAGTTCGACCTAGAATTTCATTTGAAATCCAAAGTCAAGATTAAACAGCTCTGGCTATTATACATGCATGTACATTCATATATTATTTATTGCACATGGACTAACATATTTTGCAGGCCAAGCAGTTGACCCAGCTACTTTGAGGGCACCCCAGAGGGACTGGGCGCTCGAGTATACAGGTGCCCGAGAGGTTACGGATGCCCGAGTGTACAAGCGCCGAGAGGTCTCAGGCGCCCTAGTTGGTTTTGCTCAGCGTTGGCGAAGCTGAGTTGTCGGCTACTGATTGGACGCGCCACATCAGCACTCAGGTGCCTGAGAGAGGATAAAATTTGGCCGAGTCAGCGGATGACGACGCGGCCGAATCGATAATGTGCAGGATCCCCTATGTGAACTCGGGTGCCCAAGTGCCAATATAAAAGGGGTTTTGCTCCCTCAGTCTCACACATCAATTCAAGCATTCACAATCACTGCTATCAAGTTTTCAGCTTTCCGTGATCAAGTTTACTGAGATGGCGATGACTAAGGGCTAGAGATGGGTCTGAGGGATTGAGCAACTTAGCTGAGCGATGACTAAGGACTAGAGACGGGTCAAGGGTTAGACGTCTTGAGATCTGAGAGTATCAAAGGCTAAGTAAAAGTCCACCCGAATGGACTGGGTGGCAACCGTCTCCTGAGAGGAGTAGGTTGAAGGCGTGGTTCCCGAGGGTGGGAACTTAGGCGTCGGTTCGACCTAGGGTTTCACGAAAATCTGAAGTCAGAACCATTTTGTTAAGGCTAAGATTGTATATGTGTTTGCCTTGTATTTATGTATCTTACAGGTACCTAAAAGTGAAGACAAAGCAGGCAAACAAGGCTGAAAAATGGCTCCTGGGCGCCCCCATCAACCAGGGCACCCTAATGGAACTAGGCGCCCCATTGAAGGAGGCGTCTGTGTTCAATGAGGCGCCCTATATGTCTAGGGTGCCCTGGTCAATAGCCTTATCAGCTGCTGCGAGTTCGGCGCGGAGATTGTTAGTGATATGAGAGAAGTGTCCTAAGGCAATCACCTTATGATTGTAATCATTTATTTTAATAAATGAATATTCACTATTTGAGTATACATGTTTATGTATTTGATTGAGATCTTAAACTCATTTACTGAATGTCCGCAATACAATTCACAGCATGAGAGAATTTGTGATGAATTCACAACTAGTGATTTTCTTTACATGTGCAATTGTGAAGTATTGAAATTGTCCCTAGTCGATGAATTGATAAATACGGACACTATCAATTCTGTTGAGACTAGCATGGGTTATTCTCTAATCAGCTGATTCTCACTGACTAGTGACATTGAGATGTCCGGAGATAAACATGAATGCTAGTTAAGGGAACTAGTTCATTGGAGTGACTGACTGTAAAACTTCATATGGTAGTCTACATATAGATATGTCAGTGAAGTTCTTACTACAGCTTAAGTGCGATGTTCCTTTGACTTGCGGTGTTCAAGTCATCTTGGTCATAGAGACTTATACTTTGACATCTTAAGCAAGCATCTCCAAGGAGGTGTGGACCCAGGATGATGTTAGAACCCGGATGGCTAGAGAGGGGGGGGGTGAATATAGCCAATCACTTGGACTTTAAACACTTATTGAATTTCTGCACTTC
Source organism: Boesenbergia rotunda (assembly GCA_024364735.1). Lineage (NCBI taxonomy): Eukaryota > Viridiplantae > Streptophyta > Magnoliopsida > Zingiberales > Zingiberaceae > Boesenbergia > Boesenbergia rotunda. The sequence goes on along the minus strand of JAGFNQ010007239.1, from coordinate 19,755 downwards.
ACTTTGTTAGTAGCACAGCGGAAGTATGAAAACAGAGTATGCAGAAAAAATAGGAAACAAAACAAAGTAACACCACTAGCAAGATTGCTAACAAGGAGGGTTTACAAGGTTCGGGGATAACTTGCCCCTACTCCTTGGCGTGCCCTTAAGGTGGGAGATCCCTTGATCGTCGGCAGATCAAGCTCCGGTTAACACCGGATAGAAAGCAACCTCCTTCTTGGTGGAGAAACCTCTCCACAGCGTTTCAATCAAGGGTATAGTTTTAAGCAAAATGAAACACAAGGAAGATCTTACTTAGCACTTAGCAAAGACAAGAACACAGCAGGCTTCTCCAAGCTCCACCCAGCGACGATCTCACGCAAGAATCCCTTTTTCCGTGTCTTCTCACTGTTGGACTTCAAGCCTCTTGTTCCTTCCTCCAAGTGCTCAAGTAAGGGGTGGTTGCTTCTCAGATCTCAACGACTTGCTCAGGAATGATGGAACAGCAAGAACACAAGCATGCAGCAAGCCAAAACTTCACAGCAATACTGATTAGCAGAGTTGTTGAAGATTTCTCGCAACCGGCGCTTAAGTCTTCTCCACACAGCTCCAGGTCACCATCCCACAGCAGCCTCCAGTTGCTCTCCTGCAACCACCAGCCACCACTGAGCCCTTCTGGACCTCCTGAGCTTCCCTCAGACCAGCCCCAGACAGCAGCTCCAGCCAGCACCAGTGCCCGTTGCAACTTGGGATGGAAAACAGACAAACCTGCTCTAAGGAAAGACCACCATTGACTCTCCTTGAGTGTTTGAATCCTTCCCTGTCACCTGCAGCTTAATCAGTGGGTTAGAGCAGCATATCAAGCAAGAAATCAAGGATCAGAGATCAGGCGCAGTGTATCAGATATGCTCAGACGCGATCAGAGCGTCTGACAATGTAATTTGAATTAAAGTGATCGGTCACCGGACCGATCCAGGTCTCGTGGGTCGGTCACCAGACCGATCCACCGCTTTGCTGGGTCTCCCAGCTCTCGCGGCAACACAAGCCTGATCAGTCACCGGACCGATCAGAGTGAAGCCTGATCAGTCACTCAGACCGATCAGGTCTGATGAACAGTAATCCCGGAAATCAGATCCTAAGTCTTTGATCGGTCACCGGACCGTTCAGGAGCTGATCCGCGGGGGAACTCAACTCACTGTTCACTCCCTGATCGGTCACCAGACCGATCAGGAGCAAGGTAGTGAGGAAGCTGCCTGCTCCCTGATCGGTCACCGGACCGATCAGGAGCCAAGCAACAAGGCAACAACCTACTCCCTTATGGGTCACCAGACCGATCAGACATCGTTGGATCGGTCACCAGACTGATCCACTAAGGAGCAGCGTGCCAACCTCCCTGATCGGTCACCAGACCGATCTAGGGACGCAGACGTAGCCTTCCAAGCTAGGATTTTTCCATCTAACCCTCCAAGTTCGGACTTTTCACATAACCCTCCAAGTTAGGACTTTTCACCTAGCCCTCCAAGCTAGGACTTTTCACCCAACCCTTCCGAGTTAGACCTTTTCCACACCTAGCCCTCCAAGCTAGGATTTTTCACCTAACCCTGCAGTTGGGACTTTTCACCTAACCCTCCAAGTTAGGACTTTTCACCTAGCCCTCCAAGCTAGGACGTTTCACTTAGCCCTCCAAGCTAGGACTTTTCACCCAACCTTCCGAATTAGGACTTTTCAACACCTGGATTCACTCACCAGGACCCAGCTTCACTCACCGGGATTTCCAACACCTGGCTTCACTCACCAGGACCCGACTTCGCTCACCGGGATTTCCAACACCTAACCCTCCAGATTAGGATTTCAATCATCCCATGCCTAATCCCCGATCAGGTCTTAATCATAATCAGAATCATAATCAACCTAAACTAAAATCGGTGTCAACACCAAAACACCAATCAGGGCTAGACTGCATCAACAATCTCCCCCTTTTTGTTGTTTGACAATCCGATTTTAAGTTTAGGGATTCTCAATCAATTTCCTCAAATCCAAAATCATAGGGGAATCAAGATCCTCCCCCTACAGCATATCAATCCTAAACTTACCCAACCACACTCTCCCCCTTTGTCGAACACCGAAAAGGGTCTAGAGGGGTTGTTAAGTTTAACCATACTCCCCCTCAACCCTAGGGGTATCCCAAAACAATAAAGATTTGATTGATTTTTTATAAACATATGAACACATATGACAAATATAGGGCATGGCAAATCAAGCATATGTATCATATGAACATGGCATCATAAACATGAATATAGCGATTAGAATGAGGCAGATAGACAGATAGTAATCATGGGAACACATATAAGCCAACATCCTAAACATGATAAGAAATACATGCAAAATAACACCATTCAAGCTACTAAAGAGCATAAGATGGCAAGAGATACATCAAAAACAGTCATAGTGGTAATACATAAAATATCCAGACAGATAATTAGATGCAACTCAGTGCATCAAAACCAAATAGATGCATACCAATGCACCGAAGTCAAAGCAAGTGTGGCACAAGGCCATAAAAGTCAAGTCACAGGGCATACAACCCAATAGTCATACAAGCTAAGCAAACAAATAGACAAATCCCAACCCGAGGTAGAGGACATCCAGACTCAACTATCAGCGGGGGGGGGGGGGGGGTCGTCATCTTACATAGTGTAACGACCCGGAAAATTCTCTTAATATTTTCTTAAAATATTAAGCATGTCTAGATAATTTTCCGAGGGACATAGAAATATTAGTACGAACCTTAGCCTAGAAATCCATGATTTTTCTCATTTAAATTGAGAAACTAAGTACTAATGAGCCTTATATGGGCTTTTCTAGTACCATGATTATTAGTGGATTTTAGGTAGAATTTAATATAAATATAAATAGATTTTAATTAGGAATATTAGTATGATTATGGGTGAGTTTTAGCATGGTTTCCTATTTAAATTGAGAAGTTAGGCACTAATGGGCCTTATATGGGCTTTTTAGTACCATGATTATTGATGAATTTTAGGTAAAAAAATTTATAGAAATATAAAGGGGTTTTAATGAGAAATATTAACATAATTATGGGGGAATTTTTAGGGGATTTTCGAATATTAGGAAAAATAAAATAAAAATAAAATGGAAAATTAATGCATGCACCAAGGATTTGAACCTTGGACCTCTTGTGTAACCATGCATGCTCTAACCAACTAACCTAGCAAGGGATTTCTATGAGGAAATGAAATGGAGTTTGGTTAAGGCTTAGGGGAAGAGGAAGAGACACCATGACTCTTCACTTACCCTCCTTAATGTGCTATAAAGAGGGGGTTTGGGAGTTTCTTTCTTCCTCCCTCATTCTAGCCGAAAATCTCAAGAGGAGATTTCCCTTGGAAAAGCTTCACAAGAGGGTCTCATCTCCAAGATCTAAAGGGTTCCCAAGGTTACAAGGGCTAGAGGTGACTTAAGGTCTAAGGAGTTCTTTTGATTCTCTATAATCAAGGTGAAAAATCAAGAAACCCCAAAGTAAGACTCTCTCACCTGTGGTATAATAGTTCCTTATGATTTCCATGATTTTTAGCATGATATATTGGTTAGTTTTTGGATTTGATGTTGAAAGAAAAGAAAACCAAGAACCTTAGGCTTGTGGGTTTCGGCCACCATGATTTAAAGGTCTATAATTATGCTAAAAATCTTTATAATGTTATTTAATGTTCGCTTATGATGTGTAGAGGTTAAGTATAATTTTTGGGAATTTTTGGAGTACCCTAGGACACCCTAGGGTTTCGACCAACATGAAAGGAACAAAATCAACACCTATAGACCCTATGGGTTTCGGCCACAATGTTTTAGGGTCCATAATGATGCTAAAAATCTTTATAATGTTATTTAATGTTCCCTGATGATGTTTAGAGATTAAGAATAATTTTTGGGAATTTTTGGAGTACCCTAGGATACCCTAGGGTTTCGGCCAACAACAAGAACCCTTGTGTAGGGTTGGGTTTAAAACCTCAAGTGTTTGTTCATGTATTGTCATGATATAAGGGAGATGGAGAGTGTTTATGTGAATGTTTCACATAGCCTAGAGATCCTATAGGTTTCGGCCAAGTACCCTAAGGGGGTGGAAAGTTAGGACTTATTTCAAGTAAGGGTCCCAATGGCCCTATGGTAAGGTATGGTTGGTGTTTAAGTAATTGATTTGGGGTTTTAATGGAATTTTTCCATACCCCCATACCTTGAAGTTTCGGCCAAGAGTAAGATTAGGGCTAAAGGATTAGGGTTGGCCTTAAGTATGGGATCAAAGGGTTCCTATGGCCTAGTATATGTGTATGAGATGTTGTTTGGGAAGTTATGTGAAGGTTCATGGACCTAGGGTTCCTTGGGGATTTTCGGCCAAGGGCATAACCTAGGGCTAGGGTTGGGTTAAACCTACCAAGATGCTTGAGTATGAGTTACCAAGATATATATTTAAGTAAGATGGAAGAAGTTCTATGTTAACCAAACCCTTAGTTTGTACGTCATGAATTATATGTTAAGTCATAGATGTTTAGACATGTGCCATGATTTATGAATGATATGTATGTATGCCATGTCTTATGAATGATATGCCATGTTTTATGAATAATATGCATGTATGCCATGTCTTATGAATGATATGCCATGTTTTATAAATAATATGCATGTATGCCATGTCTTATGAATGATATGCCATGTTTTATGAATAATATGCATGTATGCCATGTCTTATGAATGATATGTATGTATGTCATGTTTTATGAATAAGATGTATGTATGCCATGTCTTATGAATGAGGTTAAAGTACATGCCTTTAAGGCATCACGATGATGTTAAGTATGATGAATGAATGATGATGAATGACAAGTATGATGAATGAAAAGATGATGCTTATGTCTTTAAGGCATAAATATGCTAAACGGCACGGTCGATGGTCGACGGTACGACGGTCGAGAGGACCGGTAAATGGGCCGGTAGACGGGCCGAGCCGTAACAAGTTATGCTATGTTAAGTATGCCATGAAGGTCTCATGAATGATGAAGCATGTAAAGTATTTTACTTTATGAATGGGCTTGTACCGGACTGAAGTATGGGTCCAAGGGATGGGCACCTTAAGAACGCCCCGGTTCTGGACTACCGACTATGCTGTCCACGGTTCTGGCACTACCGAAGCTGTGCAACAGGGATGGGCACCTTAAGAACGCCTCGGTTCGGGGACTACCGACTATGCTGTCCTTACCCTAGTAGGTCGAGGCTAGCTATCTCGTATTTACTTAGGGATGCACGCTTATGATGTATGTATGTGGTACAAGCCAGGGCCCCAATGATATGATGATTATGTTTAAGCATTTAAAAGCATGTTTTAAAGATTAAGCATCCTTATATATATATATATATATATGCAATTGCCACATGCATCCATTTCATGTTATGCATTATGTTATGAAAAGTATGTTTATGAAAAGTATGTTTAGGAAAAGTATGTTTATGCAAAGTATGTTCATGTCAATATGTGATGCCATGATTTAATTATGTTTATGCTAAGTTAGAATGCCATGATTTTATTTATATTCATACTAGTTTAGGATGCCATGATTTAATTGTGTTATGCTAAGTTAGGATGCCATGATTTTATTTCCCATGCTAATCTCTGAAGCCATGATTTAATTAGGTTTATTATGTTATGTCTGTGCCAAGTATTATGCCATGCTATGAAAGTTTACGATGTTTATGTCTATGCCAAGTATTATGCCATGCCATGAATGTTTTTATGGTTATGTTTATGCCATGCTACGAATATGATTAAGTTATGATCATGCCATGACGAATGTATGCTAAGTGATGAAAAGGCTTATGTTCTAAGTAAAGCACTAAGTATGTTAATGTCTTATGTGCTCATGATGAAAAGATGAATGATTTTAGTGAGTAGGAAAGAGTCTTACTAAGCCTGTGTGCTTATAGTCTTATTTTCCTTATACCGCAGATCACGCAAGGGGACAGTAAGGAAGCAGCAGGAGGGCATTACGGCATGTGTGTGATAGTGACTTGGCCAAGGAGCAATATGGTTGCTCGTCTTATGATAGAACTCTACCTATACTATTAAGTACTTGAATGTGACTCTATGACATGATGCTAAAGTATAACATGATATGGTGCTAAGTATGACATGATGCTAAGTATGATATGATATGATGCTAAGTATAAAGTTAATATGCCAAGTTCTCATGTCAGGATGCTAGGAATGGTAGTAAGTGCATGTAGGTGTAAGTTTAAAGGTTTCCGCTGCATTAGGATGTCTACATGCCCTAAGTATGTTAACGTAACGCCGCTTTATGAAAAAAAAAGCGGGCGTTACACATAGGATCATCCATTGTGATGTCGGCAGGAACAGAGGACCTTGGTGCAGTACTGGCAGAGGGCGCAACTCCAGGGAATGTGTGCTGGTGCCACTCATCGTACCATGTCTGCTGTAAAGTGTGAGCTCCAAAAACGTCGGTCTCGATCGAGGTCAGTCTGCTATCGATGGATCGGAACTGTGATCGGACCTCCTCGCGATAGACCTCCCACAAATGAAAATCATGCTGGATGGTCTGATCCAGCTCTCAGAGCTGCCAGCGCAGATCTGGCTCGGGCTCATCGTCGTAATCAGCAGCAGCATCGGCTGGCGCCTGAACCTGTGGAACTCCCCTCGGTAGCTCACCAAGAACCCTACCATCCTTCCAAACCAACGCCCGATCGTGCTCCCGAACAATGATGCCGGACTTGGCAAATGCCCGTCGGCCAAGTCTGCAGTCTTGTTTCACCATGGGCATGGTCCTGCCCTTGGTGACATCAACACCTACTGACATAAGCCAATTGGTGATGACATGACCAAATGACATGTAGACCGTGCGGCGACTCGGCTCACGATAGGATAAGATGGACTGGAAGATGCTCTCCATGATATCAAAGTCCAAACGGCGGTGCATGCCGTAGAGCATCAGGCAGTGATAGGGTCGGATCTCAGTTAGGGGCTTGGAAGTGATTGGTAGGATACAATTTGTGATAATCTTGAACAAGATGTAACTAGTGGGAGAGAGACGAAGTGCTGCAAAGGTAGGAAAATCAAGGCCCAGCTCATCGAGACCAGCTGGGCGGGGATGACCGAAGAAATACTGATGGATACCATCGGGAGTAACATCCACAAAAGGTGCCAATAAAGGATCAGGAAGCTCGGGGTAGATCGAATACAGGTTTGGTGATCGTCTACCACCCAGATACTCTGCTAGAATGTCATAGAAAAAATCAAGAGTCCTTTTGGTGACTCGAGTGGTGAACTCAAAGCCCCCCTGAGGTCCCTGCTGAAGATTGTTGTAAAATTCGGAGACTAGGTCATAATTGATAGGTCTCTCCAGAGAGAGGAGAAAACCAAGGTTGTAAAAAGTGACGATCTCCATGATCGAGGGACAATACTCAGTCAGGAAAGGGACATCTATCGATCGGCAGGGTAACACTTTAAAGGTCCTTGATTGGAAAGCCTGCTCATAGGCGGCATTTGGAAAGCGAGAGCTCGAGGAAGGCTGAGGCCTTCTGGAGGGCGCAGACAAGGAAGGGACTTTCCCCTTCGCGCTGCCCTCTGCGGGTTCTTTACCCTTTGATGATTTTCTAAAGATTGGAATTGGTCATAACACCAGATTTGATCAAGAGAAGTGAATCGAATCATGATATAGGTTAAGGTTTGATCAAAAGATAAGATGTAATCAAATACCCAATCAGAGAACATGATCAAGACACAAGAATGAAATCATATACGATGGAGTTGATCATATGAACACAGGTTAATCAAGGACCCAAGATTAAATCACAGGAGAAATAACCAAGTAAATGTAGAATTGATCAAGTAAGATGAGTTTAATAAATGAAAGTAAATGGTCATGGCAAGGAAGGGTCGCGACCATAATGTGAGTTCATGGCACAACATCAAAACATGGTTAGTGCAAATACAAAACCCATGAACTGATTCACAAGTGAACTAACCAACAAAAACTTACTTAGGTGCCATGGAGAGAGTTCTTGAAGGTTGGAGAAAGATATTGCGCGGAAGAAGGTCTCGGCGCAGAAAGCTTCAGCGAGACAAACATGCCGAAGACAGAGAGGAGCTCTCATGCAGAGGAGACGGTAGGAGAGACCGCGCAGGAAAAGGGAAACCGTAGAGAGGCTCACGCGCAGAGGAGGAAGTTGCTTGCACAGGATGAAGAGGCGCAAGTGAGGAGGTTCGGCGCTAGGGCTTGGGAGATGAGAGGTTTTCGCAGAGATATTTGGTTGGTGGATCGGTCCACCAATCGAAATTTAATGCGGTTGAATGGATCACCGTTCGATCTGGGAGCGCCCAGACCGATCAGGCTCTGGCCTGATCGGACTAGCCTGGTCCTGATCGATTGGGTGACCGATCAGGCAGGCTCCTGATTGATCGGCTGATCGATCAGGAAGCGAGCAGTAGGGTCGGATGAAATCCTGGAAGCCCCCTGATCGGTCTGTGGACCGATCACAATAGTGTGCCAGATCGGTCTGGGGACCGATCCAGGCCAGGCCAGAATTAAGAAATCTCGTGAAGTTTCTGTGACCCCTCTGATCGGTCTGTGGACCGATCACTACCAAAAGGAGCCAGATCGGTCCGGGGACCGATCAGCCCTACGCCTGATCGGTCCAGTGACCGATCAGGGTTCCTGATACTCTCTGATATGATCTGAAACATTCAGTTTCAGACTTTCAGAATCTTTTCAACGAGATCTGATGAAGTTTATCGAACTTGGACATGATCTCATGACTAAAATTGATCCCTAAACAAGGATCAAAGGTCCTTATAGGTTCAACAATCACTTTGCTCTACCCAAGTGGAGTCAAACTCAATCAACAATCATTCAAACAAGTTTTAACCAAGATTGTGCCAAATTCAAGTTTCCTTGATTGGAATGTCCAAGTATGATCATGGAGCCAAATACACATGTGTTATGCATTGGTTTTCCCCATACTTGGTCACCGAAGTGATTTTTATCTCGTCAACTTAATTTCTCAAGGGATGCAATGATATTTTGAGAAATTGAGTTGATCCTAACATCTCACCCCATTTCTAGCAAACAAAAACGTTTTGGTAAACCTTATAGTTTGTGTGAGATGACCCCAAAGTTACCCATTTTATGCCAACAATTAGAACTTATCATGAAGGGATTTGGATGCATTTTGAAATTTATGAAGCACGACACATTCCCAACTCCCTTCTTAAGAAGCTAAACTCATTTTCGGGGAGTGGTTTAGTGAAAATGTCAGCGAGGTTTGACTTGGACTCTACATGTGAGAGCACAATATCTCCCCTAGCAACATGATCCCTAATGAAGTGGTGACGCACTTCAATATGTTTGGTCCTAGAATGATGGACTGGATTCTTGGTTAGATTAATTGTGCTAATGTTGTCACACAACACTTGCACACTTTTGTAACTCAATCCATAGTCCTCTAGAGTGTGAATCATCCACAACAATTGTGATACACTCTCTCCCATAGCAATATATTCTGCCTCGGTCGTGGAGAGAGCAACACAATGTTGCTTCCGACTTGACCAACTAACTAAAGATGATCCCAGAAATTGGCAACCCCCACTTGTGCTTTTCCGATCCAACTTACATCCAGCGTAGTCGGAATCGGTATAGCCAATTAAATCAAATGATTCGGTACGGGGGTACCAAAGACCGACTCCTATTGTACCTTTAAGATATCTCAAAATTCGCTTAACAGTGATTAAATGAGATTCCTTGGCACAGACTTGATACCTAGCGCACATACCCACAGTGAAAAGAATATCAGGTCGACTAGCTGTGAGGTATAGCAAACTCCCTATCATGATTCGATATTGAGTCAAATCAACGAGTTTACCACTCTCATCATTATCTAATCTTGTATTTGTAGCCATGGGAGTGGTTACCTCCTTTGAATCACTCATATTGAATTTTTGAAGTATTTCTTGTGTGTATTTTGATTGGTGCACATGGATCCCATCTCGGGTTTGTTTGATTTCAAGTCCAAGGAAGAAGGTCAACTCTCCCACTAGACTCATTTCAAATTCACTTTCCATGTGTCCAATGAACTCATTTAAATAGCCCTTATTATTTGAGCCACAAATTATGTCATCGACATATACTTGGGCCACAAAAATATTATCACCATCTCTACGTAGAAATAGTGTAGGGTCTATTTGGCCTCTAACGAAGCCTTTGTCAATTAAGAATGTCGACAACCGCTCGTACCAAGCTCGGGGTGCTTGTTTAAGGCCATAAAGTGCCTTTTTGAGCTTGAATATGTGGTTTGGGAATTCGGTACTCTCAAACCCCGGAGGTTGTTCCACATAGACCTCTTCTCTAATCAAACCATTTAGGAAGGTCGATTTGACATCCATTTGATATAATTTGAAACCCCGATGTGCTGCAAATGCAAGCATCAACCGGATGGATTCTAATCGTGCCACGAGAGCATAGGTCTCATCATAATCAAGGCCTTCAACTTGACTGTAGCCCTTGGCTACTAAGCGTGCCTTGTTTCTAATGATTTCTCCCTTATGGTTCAATTTGTTTTTGAAGACCCATTTGGTTCCAATGATGGTGGTCTTCTTAGGTCTAGGGACTAAGTCCCAAACTTGACTCCTTTTGAATTGACCTAGTTCATCTTGCATTACAATGATCCAATCGGGATCATTTAATGCTTCATCAATTTTTCTAGGTTCAATTTCGGAAATTAAGGCAACTTCATTAGCCTCATTCCTAAAGAATGACCTAGTTCTAACCCCATGATGGATGTCTCCAACAATTTGGTCTTGGGGATGACTAGAGGCTAATCTAGTTTGCCTTGGTGTTGGTGGTGCTTCTTGAATGAGTTCACTAGACACAAGGTCAGCCTTAGGATCCGGCTGATCTATGGGTTGTCTAGGCTCACCGTCATCAGATTCATCACCATCAATAACATTTGGACTCTCATTCAAACTTAGTCCCATAAGTTCGAATTAGACTTCATCTTCTGGTTGACCATTGACTTTTGGAATTTCTTCAAAGACAACATCAGAAGACTCTTCAAATAATCTAGATTTCTTATTGTAGACTCGGTAGGCTTTGCTAACGAGGGAGTACCCGACTAGTATCCCTTCATCAGCCTTTGCCATGAACTTCCCAAGATGATCCTTGGTGTTTAGGATGAACACCTTACAACCGAACACCCTAAGGTGTTTAACCGTAGGTGGTTTCCCAAACCAAAGTTCATAGGGAGTCTTACCCAAAAATCTATGGATGAGGACTCGGTTTTGCACATAGCAAACTGTATTTACAGCTTCGGCCCATAAGTAACTCGTTAGTGAGTACTCATTAAGCATGCTTCGTGCAGCCTCTTGTAGAACACGGTTCTTCCTCTCTACAACACCATTTTGTTGTAGTGTTCTAGGAGTGGAGAACTCATGCCTATACCCTCTATGTTGACAAAATTCTAAAAACTGTTGGTTTTGAAATTCACCTCCATGATCACTTCTAATTGTCTTAATTGTTGATGATTTTTCATTTTCAACTCTTCTACAAAAAGAAATGAAAATATCTAAGGTTTGGTCCTTATATTTTAAAAAGTAAGTCCATGTATATCTAGTAAAATCATCAATGATAACAAAGCAATATCTACTTCCATTCAATGATATGATAGTACTACAATCAAATAGATCCATGTGAAGTAAATCTAACGCAGTAGATGTACTTACAGCGCTTTTACCTTTATGTGCAGATTTTGTTTGCTTACCCATTTGACATGCATCACAAAGTTTGTCCTTTTCATACTTGATGCTTGGTAAGCCACGAACTAATCCCTTGTTGGCCAACTTTCGGATGTTCTTCATGTTAACATGTGCTAGCTGTTAGTGATATGAGAGAAGTGTCCTAAGACAATCGCCTTATGATTGTAAACATTTATTTCAATAAATGATAATTCACTATTTGAGTATACATGTTTGTGTATTTGATTGGGATCTTAAACTCATCTACTGAATGTCCGCCATACAATTCACAACATAAGAGAATTTGTGATGGGATCACAACTAGTGATTATCTCTAAATGTGCAAATGTGAAGTGTTGGAAATATCCCTAGTCGATGAATTGATAAATACGGACATTATCAATTCTGTTGAGACTAGCATGGGTTATTCTCTAATCAGCTGATTCTCACTGGCTGGTGACATTGGGATGTCCGGAGATAAACATGGATGCTAGTTAAGGGAACTAGTTCATTGGAGTGACTAGCTGTAAGACTTCATATGGGAATCTACATATAGATATGTCAATGAAGATCTTACTGTGGCTTAAGTGCGATGTTCCTTTGACTTGCGGTGTTCAAGTCATCTTGGTCATGGAGACTTATACTTTGACATCTTAAGCAAGCATCTCCAAAGAGGTGTGGACCCAGGATGATCGGGTATAAGCCGAAGTGCTCGAAGATGTTTGAACAGTCTACAAAGGATTCACCACTCCTTGCGAGGAGATGTATACCCAGGCCTATCGTCGGATTGTTACTCAAAGCCTCTGGCCAGAGCATATCATGTTAAGAGTGCGAGTCTCTTAAATACATGAGAGTAATTAGAAATCCAAAGGACGAGAAAGACATTACTTGGGCTAGGTGTGACGTAGTCAGCCTAGTGGGGACTGACACCATTGACCGTGTCTTGAACCAAGTGGGTATAAGGTGGTGAAGGGAATGAGGCACGATTCATTAGAGCTGCTGAAGGGTTTCAGAATAATTTCTTCTGAGGTCAAACCGTTGATGTTTCGATTAATTGGGGATCATGATGTACTACTAGGTGCCACTCATGATCGTTCTATAATTAGTTAAATTATAGACGGCTAACATAAATCGAAAGCCTATTTAGTCACACGCACTACGAGTAATCCGAGGGATTTAAAACGAGTTGAAAATTAGATTTTTCGATCAAGAGAAATAAGTCGAATCTGAGTTAGTCAGAGGCGCAATGGAAGCTAAAAATGGCTAAGTCTTTTGAAGGCTTTTTGGGCGAATTAAATGAGTTTAATTCGCGGCGGTTCGGGTTGGTTTGGCCGGCCAAAGAGGGTGTCAAAACCCCCTTTGGTGGCCGGCCAAATAAGAGGAGAAAACCAATTAATTTTGGTTTAATTAATAAAATAAATCTAGTGCTATTTATTTTATAAATTATGGATGAATAAATTTGTATAAAGAAATTTATATAAATAAAATTTATAGAAATTTATTCTTTTATGGAAGATTAAAATAATCCATGAATTGGTTTATTTTAATTTTATAAAATCAATTATGAATTGATTTTTCCATAATAAGAAAGTTTATAAATTTCTTATAAAAATTTATTCCATAATTTAAAGAGAAAAAGAATTAGTTTTATTATAAATTAGTTTATAATAAAGACTCGGTTTAAACGGAATAATTAATAAGAAAATTTATAAGATAAATTTCTTATAACTAATTCCGTTAAATCCGTTAATTCGGTTTAGAGGGAGACTTAGCAAAGGAGTTGCTACTATATAAAGGAACCAAAGGCTAGCCCTTATTCCTAATTAAGAGATTAATTATTCTCTTCCTCTCTCTGTTAATCTCTCCTCTCCTCCTTCTCCCTCTCTTGCCTTAGGGCCGGCGCCCACCCTAGCTCCCCTAGGGCCGGCGCCCAACCTACATCCAAGGTGGTGGAGGCCGTGAGCTTCAAGAAGAAGAAGGAGAACCCGAACACGAAGAAGAAGAAGCGGATAGCGACTCCTCTTTTCTCGGAATTCGATTCCGTTACTTCGTTGGTTAGTTTCCTATCTTTCCTCTCTTGTTCATCTAGTTGTGCCTTCCGAGAATCTAGTAGTTCTCGTCGGCACAAAACTCGTGACTTTGCGAAGTCATCCCGAAGAGAACTCGGCGTGGACGCGAATAGAGGCGGAGCTTCCAAGGGACGCTACGGTTGGATCTCGTCCCTTACTTCGAGTTACGAGAGGTACTTGGTAAATTTGTTTACTTTTCCGCAAAGTTTTATTTTATGATTATGTCAACACAATGTAAGGTTGCATGCTAGATACGAAGTTAAAATAATTTAGGAAATTATTTTATGCAAATTCTTCCGCTGCACGTAAAAATTTTGAATTTTACGAACTCGTATCCTTGTCGACATGCACCCGGTCCCAACAGTGGTATCAGAGCCGGTTAGTGTTCGACTTAATCATATAATTGTTTTGTGGAAAACTTTGTCATGATCTCAATTTCGGGAAAAAAATTTTCAATTGTGGAAACTTTCAAATTATAATAAATTTTAGATTTAGAAATTTCAAAGTTTGGAAATCCTCATGAAATTTCGCAAACGTTTGAAATTTTCTATTTTCTGAAATTTTATAATAATTTCGAAAACTTCCCATCTTTGGAAACTCTCCAATTTTGGAAATTTTTCTATTTTAGAAATTTTCTAATTTTGGAAATATGTAAGTTTTCTTTATACCGGAAACTTACAATTATTCTGAAAACCTATTTTTGAAATCTCGCAATTTTGGGCACTTTCTTTTAAGAAAGTCTAGACAAATTCATGGACAGTTAATTGACAATTAGATTTAAATTGGTTTTTAAGTTGACAACAAAATTCTTTATTTTGGATTGAGCCTCGGGGAGCCGTCCAATTTAAAGTTAGTTGTTGTAATTTAATTTCCCAATTTTAATTGAAATTGTCTTGTTTGATTTGGATTGAGCCTCGGGGAGCCGTCCAATTGGATTTACAACCAATTATTTTTCTTTGGGTATCTGAGCCTCGGGGAGCCACCCTTAGAAAACGATTTGTTGTAATTAATTAAATCCATGAATAAAATATGTTTTAAGAGGTGATGCTCTTACATATTGTTGTCTCCAAAATTAATTAGGAAATGGTTTCCTATAGAGTTTTCTTAAATGAGATTTTCATGAAAATAATATGTCGTTGAATTAAGGGAATTGCCTCTTAATTTAATAAGATTTGATTTAGAGAAATCAAAGTCTTAAACATATTATTTCCGAAATTGATTATGACAATTTAGGAAATTGTTTCCCAAAACAATTCCTTTAATATAGTATGAGATTAGAATTAGGAAATCCGGTTCCTAATTCAATTAATGAGACTTGATAACTTAAGTCACATACATACTTTATTAAGGAAATCGTTAGTCATGACATATGTCATGAATGTGCTTAGAAAAGATGAGACCCAAAACCCCTTACAAAATATTAAGGCCTACACCTTCCATTAATATGGTTAGAATCGGAGTTTTGTTTCTCGTTTGGGTTGATGGACACATCCATGCCCAGCTTGAACCTCAACATGTTCAAACCATGGAATTAGTTTATGATATAGTTGGAGTCAGAGGTCAATCCTTAGTTTTGGTTGTTGGACACATCCAAGCCTGACTAAACGGTTGAATGAGCTCCAACCATGTTAAAACTATTTCTTGATTAATGGGTCAGCCTTAAGCTTGGAGCATCGATTTGTTGTGCCACAGCCAAGGTCGATGTAAAGAGAGGTGCAATTGGGTGTTATGTATATGATGCATACTTGTTAATGAGTTAGCAACCCAATGATTTATGCGAACATTCAATTAGTTGATAGCATAATGTGATAGTTGCATATATGTGATATGTAATCGGTATAATTACCTACCTTCATAGCTAAGAATGACTTGATGGCCACAGCCATGGTTGTTCTTATCTACGGTTGGATATCAACCTATTTGGAGATGTTCCTACGATCTCCCGAATTGATAAAAAGGGTTATTCAATTTGAAAAATAAATAGGATTTTATTAATTTATGTTGATACATTCTTTAATCAATCTTCTCACATAAACTCAATTTGTATTTCTAGGTTAATCACTCGATCATGTCTTCTCTGAATTTGCGTTCCATTTTGGACACCAATAAACTGACTGGGCCGAACTTCATGGACTGGCTTCGAAACCTAAGGATAGTCCTCAAGGCGGAAAAGCTTGCTTATGTCATTGAAAATCAACTTCCCAACCATCCTCCAGAGAATGCAACTCCAGACCAATTGTTGGCCTATCAGAAACATGTGACCGATTCTGAAATGGCGGGTTGCACCATGCTAGCATCTATGGTACCTGAGCTGCAAAAGCAGCATGAGCATATGGATGCTTATACCATCATCTTCCATCTTCATGAGTTATTTGAAGAGCAGGCGAGATCCGAAAGGTTCGAGGTCTCCAGACTCCTCTTCACCTCAAAGATGCAGGAAGGCACTTCTGCCTCACAATTCGTGTTAAAGATGTTGGGGTACATTGAGCGACTGGGCACACTCGGCTTTGCAATGGATCATGAACTAAGTATTGACTTAATTCTGAATTGTCTGTCCAAAAGTTGTTCACAATTTGTGATGAACTATCGGATGAACAAGCTGGAGACTACCATTCCTGAGTTAATCAACATGCTGAAGGCTGTTGAGCCCACTGTAAAGCAGGATCAAAAGGCGGTACTGTTAGTTGGTTCCTCGAAGAAAGGTTCTAAGAGGAAGGCCAAAGAACAGAACAAAGGGAAGAAGAAAAAGGCCAAGAAGACTGAAAAGAAACCAAAAGGAACTTGCCATCATTGTGGCAAGGAGGGTCACTGGCGAAGAAACTGCAAGGCTTATCTTGAGTCCTTGAAGAATAAGGCATCCGATGCCCCTTCCTCTTCAGGTATCTTCGTTATTGAATGTCACTCTATTTCCTCAAATACCTGGGTACTTGATACTGGGTGTAGCTCACATATATGTAATGACATACAGGGGCTAAGGAATAGAAGAAGACTTGTCAAAGGAGAAGCAAATATGCGTGTTGGAAATGGAGCAAAGATTGCTGTTGTTGCCATCGGAACCTATTTGCTAAAGCTCCCCACTGGACGTGTCTTAGAATTGGATAATTGTTATTTTGTTCCTTCATTAATAAAGAACATTGTATCTATTTCATGTTTGAATGAAAAAGGTTATCATTTAACTTTCAATAACAATTGTTGTTACATAACTTTAAATGGCGTTCTTTATGGGAATGGAACTTTGTGCAATGGCATCTACACGTTAGATTTATCCAGTGACGTTTTCAATATCGAAGTTAGCAACAAACGTGCTCGAATAGATAATCGAATAGACTCCTACACGTGGCACTGTCGTCTTGGCCATATAAGTAAGAAACGCATGACCGAATTACACCGATGTGGAATTTTGGAATCATTTGAACCCGGTTCATTTATTACATGCGAATCGTGCTTAAAAGGCAAGATGACCAAATTACCCTTTCCCGGAAAAGGTAATCCAGTGGGAGAGTTGCTTGGTCTAATACATACCGATGTATGCGGACCAATGTCAACTCAAGCACAAGGAGGCTATAACTACTTCATCACCTTTATCGATGATCACTCACGATTCGGTTATGTGTTCTTGATGAAACACAAATCTGAAGCTTTTGATAAATTCAAAGAATTCAGAAATGAAGTAGAGAAACAACTTGGCAAAAGTATTAAAATACTTCGATCCGATCGGGGTGGAGAATACTTAAGTCAAGAGTTTCAAGATTATCTTAGGGACAATGGGATATTATCCCAATGGACTCCGCCGTATACACCACAGCATAATGGTGTATCTGAGAGGCGCAACCGAACCTTGATGGACATGGTTAGGTCGATGATGAATCATGCAACTCTTCCAAAATCCTTTTGGGGTTATGCACTTAAGACAGCTGTTTACTTGCTAAACAGAGTCCCGACCAAGGTAGTCTCTACTACTCCATATGAGATTTGGAATAGTAAGAAACCTCACTTAACTCACCTTAAGATATGGGGTTGTCCTGCTTATGTGAAGCGGATTGCGTCAGACAAATTGGATGCTAAGTCTGATAAATGTCTATTTATTGGATACCCTAAGGAAACGAAGGGTTACCAATTCTATCATCCCTTGGAACAAAAGGTGTTTGTTTCAAGGCATGCTGTATTTCTAGAAAAAGAATTTCTTTTACAAGAAAACAGTGGGAGTGGCATTGAACTTGATGAAGTTCAAGAAACTCCAATAGACATTACAGAGACACCTAGTCTAGACCCACAACCGAGAACTCATAGTGATGAGCTATCAGTTGAACCTAAAACTACACCACCTCTTCGTAGGTCTGATAGGACACGCAACATTCCAGAGAGATACGGATTTCTCGTAAGTGAATCGAACGACGTGTTGCTCATTGGTGATGACGAACCTATCAGTTATGAAGATGTTCTGAAAAGTTCAGAAAGGGACAAATGGCTTGAGGCCATGAAGTCGGAAATGGATTCCATGTACGAAAATCAAGTATGGGACTTGGTTAACCCACCTGAAGGGATCAAACCCATAGGGTGCAAGTGGGTTTTCAAGAAGAAAACCGACATGGAAGGTAATGTTGTTACCTTTAAGGCTAGATTAGTGGCAAAAGGATATCGTCAGAAACAAGGAATTGATTATGACGAAACCTATTCGCCAGTAGCTATGCTTAAATCCATTCGGATGCTCCTAGCCATAGCAGCTCATTATGATTATGAGATATGGCAAATGGATGTGAAAACAGCTTTCCTTAATGGAAACCTGCTTGAGGATGTATACATGATACAACCTGAAGGTTTCACATCGGTTGATAAAACCAAAGTATGCAAGCTTCGACGATCCATATATGGACTGAAGCAAGCATCTAGGAGCTGGAACATCCGTTTTGATGAGACAATCAAAGAGTTTGATTTCTCACAAAATCCTGACGAACCTTGTGTGTACAAGAAGGTTAGTGGGAGTGCAGTCGTATTCCTAGTATTATATGTCGATGACATCTTACTTATAGGAAACGATATATCAGTTTTACAGACAGTTAAAATTTGGTTGTCCAAAACTTTCTCCATGAAAGACCTGGGAGAAGCAACCTATATCCTTGGGATTAGAATCTATAGAGATAGATCAAAACGGTTGCTTGGTCTTTCGCAGTCTACATATATAGACCGAGTGCTAAAAAGGTTTAGCATGTCGGAATCCAAGAAAGGTTACCTTCCCATCAGGCATGGGATCAACCTTTCGAAGTCTATGTGTCCGCGCACAGAAGACGAGAGGATTTGCATGAATAAGATTCCCTATGCATCCGCAATAGGATCTATCATGTATGCTATGTTATGTACAAGGCCCGATGTATCATATGCTTTGAGGTCACAAGCAGATACCAGTCGGATCCAGGAATGGATCATTGGGCGGCTGTCAAGACAATCCTTAAGTACTTAAGAAGAACTAAGGATGTGTTCCTAATATATGGAGAAGGAGATATGGTAATACGTGGGTATACAGATGCCAGTTTCCAGACAGATAAGGATGACTCCAAATCCAGTCTGGATACGTATTTACTTTGAATGGAGGCGCAGTAAGTTGGAAAAGTTCCAAACAAGACACCGTAGCGGATTCTACCACGGAAGCGGAGTATATCGCAGCTTCGGAAGCAGCAAAGGAAGCAGTTTGGATCAAGAAGTTTGTCTCAGAACTTGGTGTGGTTCCAACCATTGATGAAGCAGTGCCGGTTTACTGCGACAACAATGGAGCTATTGCACAAGCGAAGGAACCAAGGTCTCATCAACGATCCAAACACGTGCTTCGACGCTATCATCTGATCAGAGAGATTATAAGTAGGAATGACATACAAATTGAGAGAGTTCCCACTGTGAGGATTATTA
>JAGFNQ010007238.1:172406-199177 GCA_024364735.1 Boesenbergia rotunda | reverse complement strand
TACGGGTTCGTAAATTTTAAAATATTTACCTGCAGCGGAAGAATTAGCATAAATAATTTCTCAAATTATTTTTTACCACGTATCTAGCATTCGACCTTATGATGTGTGGACATGATCATAAATTAAAATTTTGCGGAAAAGTAAACTAATTTACTTAGTACCTTGCGTAACTCGAAGTAAGGGACGAGATCCAACCGTAGCGTCCCTTGGAAGCTCCGCCTCTATTCGCGTCCACGCCGAGTTCTCTTCGGGATGACTTCGCAAAGCCACGAGTTTTGTGCCGACGAGAACTACTAGATTCTCCAAAGACACAACTAGAATATCAAGAGAGAGATATGGAAACTAACCACCAAGTAACGGACTCGAGATTCCGCGAAGGGAGGAAGGAGACGCGACCCGCTTCGTCTTGGTGATGGCTCACGGCTAGGGAAGGTGGCGCGCGGCCCTAGAGGGAGAAGGTGGCGCCGGCCCTAGAGAGAGAAAGGGTGCCGGCCCTAGAGAGAGAAAGAGAGAATAAGGGAGAGAGAGAGCTTCTTAATCTCTTCATTAATTGGAATTCAAGGCTTGCCTTTGGTTTCTTTATATAGTAGCCTCTCCATTGCCAAGTCTCCCTTTTAACGGAATTAACGGAATAAATTTTCATAAGAAATTTATCTTATAAATTTTCTTATGAATTATTCCGTTATGCCAAGTTTTATTATAACTAACTTTATAATAAAACAAATACATCTCTCCTTTTAATTATGGAATAAAATTTTTATAAATTTTTCTTATCATGGAAAAATCAATTCATAATTGATTTTATAAATTAAATTAAACCAATTCATGGTTCATTTTAATTTCCATAAAACAATATATTTCTACAATTTTCTTTATATAAATTTCTTTATATAAATCTCTTTATATAAATTAATTTATTTATCCATAATTTTATAAAACAAATCGCGCTTGATTTATTTTATAATTTAAACCAAATTAATTGGTTTTCTCTCCTTGTGGTGGTCGGCCAAACCAAAGAGGGTGGGCACCCTCTTTGGCGGCCACACCAAGCCAAAGCCCTCGTGAATTAAACTCATTTAATTCGCCCAATAAGCCTTCAAAAGACTTAGCCATTTTAAGCTTCCGTTGCGCCTCTGATTAATTCAGATTCGACTTATTTATCTTGATTGGAAAATCTAATTTTCAACTCGTTTTAAATCCCTCGGATTACTCGTAGTGCGTGTGACTAAATAGGCTTTCGATTTATGTTGGCCGTCTATAATCAACCAATTATAGAACGATCATGAGTGGCACCTAGTAGTACATCATGACCCCCAATTAATCGAAAGATCAACGGTTGACCTCAGAAATAATTCTGAAACCCTTCAGCAGCTCTAATGAATCGTGCCTCATTCCCTTCACCATCTTATACCTACTTGGTTCAGGACACGGTCTATGTGTGTCAGTCCCCACTAGGCTGACTATGTCACACCTAGCCCAAGTAACGTTCTCTCGTCCTTTGGATTTCTAATTACTCTCATCATGTATTTAAGAGACTCATACTCTAATCATGTCATGCTCTGGCCAGAGGCTTCGAGTAACAATCCGACGATAGGCCTTGGGTATACATCTCCTCGCAAGGAGTGGTGAATCCTTTGTAGGTTGTTCAAACATCTTCGGACACTTCGGCTTATACCCAACCATCCTGGGTCCACACCTCCTTGGAGATGCTTGCATAAGATGTTAAAGCATAAGTCTCCATGACCAAGATGACTTGAACACCGCAAGTCAAAGGAATATCGTACTTAAGCTGCAGTATGAACTTCACTGACATGTCTATATATAGACTACCATGTGAAGTTTTACAGCCAGTCACTCCAATGAACTAGTTCCCTTAACTAGCATCCATGTTTATCTCCGGACATCCCAATGTCACCAGCCAGTGAGAATCAGCTGATTAGTGAATAACTCATGCTAGTCTCAACAGAATTGATAGTGTCCGTATTTATCAATTCATCGACTAGGGATAATTTCAATACTTCACAATTGCACATATAGAGATAATCACTAGTTGTGAATTCATCACAAATTCTCTCATGCTATGAATTGTATTGCGGACATTCAGTAAATGAGTTTAAGATCCCAATCAAATACACAAACATGTATACTCAAATAGTGAATTTGCATTTATTAAAATAAATATTTACAATCATAAGGCGATTGCCTTAGGACACTTCTCTCATATCACTAACAAACTCCCACATGGCCTAATGTCAATGACTACGGTATCCAATACCACAGGCTCTAACATGATCCTCAAACTTGCTCTGAGATAAGGCCTTAGTTAAAGGATCCACTAAATTCCTTTCACTGGGAATTTTCTCAATTTGTATATCATTCCTACTTATAATCTCTCTGATCAGATGATAGCGGCGAAGCACGTGTTTGGATCGCTTATGAGACCTTGGTTCCTTTGCTTGCGCAATGGCTCCATTGTTGTCGCAGTAAACCGACACTGCTTCATCAATGGTTGGAACCACACCAAGTTCGGAGACAAACTTCTTGATCCAGACTGCTTCCTTTGTTGCTTCCGAAGCTGCGATATATTCCGCTTCCGTGGTAGAATCTGCTACGGTGTCTTGTTTGGAACTCTTCCAACTTATTGCGACTCCATTCAAAGTAAATACGTATCCAGACTGAGATTTAGAGTCATCCTTATCTGTCTGGAAACTGGCATCTGTATACCCACGTATTACCATATCTCCTTCTCCATATATTAGGAACGCATCCTTAGTTCTTCTTAAGTACTTCAGGATTGTCTTGACAGCCACCCAATGATCCATTCCTAGATCCAACTGGTATCTGCTTGTGACGCTCAGAGCATATGATACGTCGGGCCTTGTACATAACATAGCATATATGATAGATCCTATCGCGGATGCATAAGGAATCTTATTCATGCAAATCCTCTCGTCTTCTGTGCGCGGACACATAGACTTTGAAAGGTTGATCCCATGCTTGATGGGAAGGTAACCTTTCTTGGATTCTGACATGCTAAACCTTTTTAGCACTCGGTCTATATATGTAGACTGCGAAAGACCAAGCAACCGTTTTGATCTATCTCTATAGATTCTAATCCCAAGGATATAGGTTGCTTCTCCCAGGTCTTTCATGGAGAAAGTTTTGGACAACCAAATTTTAACTGTTTGTAAGACTGATATATCGTTTCCTATAAGCAATATGTCATCGACATATAGCACTAGGAATACGACTGCACTCCCACTAACCTTCTTGTACACACAAGGTTCGTCAGGATTTTGTGAGAAATCAAACTCTTTGATTGTCTCATCAAAACGGATGTTCCAGCTCCTGGATGCTTGCTTCAGTCCATATATGGATCGTTGAAGCTTGCATACTTTGGTTTTATCAACCGATGTGAAACCTTCAGGTTGTATCATGTATACATCCTCAAGCAAGTTTCCATTAAGGAAAGCTATTTTCACATCCATTTGCCATATCTTATAATCATAATGAGCAGCTATGGCTAGGAGCATCCGAATGGATTTAAGCATAGCTACTGGCGAATAGGTTTCGTCATAATCAATTCCTTGTTTCTGACGATATCTTTTTGCCACTAATCTAGCCTTAAAGGTAACAACATTACCTTCCATGTCGGTTTTCTTCTTGAAAACCCACTTGCACCCTTTGGGTTTATCCCTTCAGGTGGGTTAACCAAGTCCCATACTTGATTTTCGTACATGGAATCCATTTTCGACTTCATGGCTTCAAGCCATTTGTCCCTTTCTGAATTTTTCAGAACATCTTCATAACTGATAGGTTCATCGTCGTTCGATTTACTTATGAGAAATCCGTATCTCTCTGGAATATTGCGTGTCCTATCAGACCTACGAAGAGGTTGTGTTGTTTTAGGTTCAACTGATAGCTCATCATTATGAGTTATTGGTTGTGGATCTAGACTAGGAGTCTCTGTAATGTCTATTGGAGTTTCTTGAACTTCATCAAGTTCAATGCCAATCCCACTGTTTTCTTGTAAAAGAAACTCTTTTTCCAAAAATACAGCATGCCTTGAAACAAACACCTTTTGTTCCAAGGGATGATAGAATTAGTAACCCTTTGTTTCCTTAGGGTATCCAATAAATAGACATTTATCAGACTTGCATCCAATTTGTCTGATACAGTCCGCTTCACATAAGCAGGACAACCCCATATCTTAAGGTGAGTTAAGTGAGGTTTCTTACTATTCCACGTCTCATATGGAGTAGTTGAGACTACCTTGGTCGGGACTCTGTTTAGCAAGTAAACAGCTGTCTTAAGTGCATAGCCCCAAAAGGATTTTGGAAGAGTTGCATGATTCATCATCGACCTAACCATGTCCATCAAGGTTCGGTTGCGCCTCTCAGATACACCATTATGCTGTGGTGTATACGGCGGAGTCCATTGGGACAATATCCCATTGTCCCTAAGATAATCTTGAAACTCTTGACTTAAGTATTCACCACCCCGATCGGATCGAAGTATCTTAATACTTTTGCCAAGCTATTTCTCTACTACATTTCTGAACTCTTTGAATTTCTCAAAAGCTTCAGATTTGTGTTTCATCAAGAACACATACCCGAATCGTGAGTGATCATCGATAAATGTGATGAAGTAGCTATAGCCTCCTTGTGCAAGAGTTGACATTGGTCCACATACATCAGTATGTATTAGACCAAGCAATTCTCCCACTGGATTACCCTTTCCGGAAAAGGGTAATTTGGCCATCTTGCCTTTTAAGCATGATTCGCATGTATCAAATGAACCGGGTTCAAATGATTCCAAAATTCCACATCGGTGTAATTTGGTCATGCGTTTCTTACTTACATGGCCAAGACGACAATGCCACGTGTAGGAGTCTATTCGATTATCTATTCGAGCACGTTTGTTGCTAACTTCGATATTGAAAACGTCACCGGATAAATCTAACGTGTAGATACCATTGCATAAAGTTCCATTCCCATAAAGAACGTCATTTAAAGTTATGTAACAACAATTGTTACTAAAAGTTAAATGATAACCCTTTTCATTCAAACATGAAATAGATACAATGTTCTTTATCAACGAAGGAACAAAATAATAATTATCCAATTCTAAGACACGTCCAGTAGGGAGCTTTAGCAAATATGTTCCGATGGCAACAGCAGCAATCTTTGCTCCATTTCCAACTCGCAAATTCGCTTCTCCTTTGACGAGTCTTCTTCTATTCCTTAGCCCCTGTATGTCATTACATATATGTGAGCTACACCCAGTATCAAGTACCCAGGTATTTGAGGAAATAGAGTGACATTCAATAACGAAGATACCTGAAGAGGATGGGGCATCGGATGCCTTCTTCTTCAAGGACTCAAGATAAACCTTGCAGTTTCTTCGCCAGTGACCCTCTTTGCCACAATGATGCACTACAAGAAAAAAGTTAAACAACAACGTTTTTTCCGCGTTGTCGTTAATGCTTAAAAAGCGATGTTGATGAAGCCGTTGTAGAAAGTATATCTACGACAACGCTTTTTCCGCGTTGTGGTTTGGAGCAAAGACAACGCTTTTTTCGCATTGTCTATTGGTTTTTAAAAAGCGTTGTTATTGATGCTGTTGTTAAAAGTCGGGTATCAAAGACAACGCGGAAAAAGCGTTGTGGTTTGGCACAAAGACAACGCAAAAATCGTGTTGTGTATTGTTACTTAAAAAACGTTGTCTTTTTAATAGGCAGTGTTTTTCACAATTTATAATATTCACAATTTATAAATATTTTTATTCACAATTGATAATATTCACAATTTACAAGCATTTTTATTCACAATTGATAATATTCACAATTTACACTGATAATAGTTTACAAAATTCACTTATAATACAGTGCATTATTTACAAAAGTGTTTGTATTCCATATTAAATACAAAAAATATCTCAATTCACAAGTTCTATAAAACTTCATCATTCACAAGTTGTTCTTTGGGGCTGCTTGTTAACTCGATCTGCTTTAACACTGCATAAAAATAATAAATTGGGATAAGAGATTATATACACACAAATAAGACTGCTTTCATATGTGACAACTAAAAAGAATATAAAGCATACCTAGATGAACTATTAGAGATTATGATAAACAGAATCAATGTAACACTGACCTTTTGTTAATTAACTGAAAAATATGCAGAGCACAACGCTCAACGACAAGTCTTACTGGGCCACTCCCATTCTTTAACTGAAAAGATCTATGTCTAATGAACTAGGTTGCAGATTCAGTCATATCCATAAGTACTTGTAGCAGATCCTGGAACTCATTATCTTCCATGTACTGAGAATAAATAAGATTGTACATCAGTGCCTCAATGCAAAATAAAACAAAAGTATACAAAAAATCTCATAAAGCATCTTAAAGAAACTAAAACGAAGCAGAAGCATTTGTAGCAAGTTGTTGTAAGTATTTCTCTAATAGTAGATTCATCTATCATTTCACAGCTAGACCAAATATGGTAATCAACTTCAGACCACTGTTTCGCAATAGACACAAATCCCAAAAATCAATCACATAAAAGATGTTGTACCTGAGACATGATTCCCATGACTTTTATTGCAGAAACTCGCACCTCATCATCATCAAGTTGCAACATGGCTCTCAGTAAAGTAGCAAGTTACTTAAATAAGATTATAGATTATGTTATGTAAACATGGTACTGTTAGAATGTAGATTGAAACTATTCATACTAAATAGTAGCAATTTCTTAAGGGAACTTAACATCAGTCATATATCATGCAGAATGAAGCAAGTACCAATAAAATTTTGGTCGTTAAGTCATATAACTCTCATAAAGCATAGAAAAATAGTATGTCATGAGATTTGATATTGAATGGCAAACCAAAAACGAAGCAAAATGCTCAGATGTCATCACTGCGTTGAAACCAACTATAGGCACCAATATAATGTAAGCTACTTTTAAAAAAAACATCATTCCATGAACTTAAATCTAAATAGAATAATGATCTTGTATGATTCCAAACCTATTCAGAAATATGATCTTGAATGCACTCCGTCAACTCGGCCCGAACCTCATCAATTTGATCACGAGAGTAACCTGTTTTTGTGAACTGTGAACACAGACAAATTAAATTGGCGAGTGGTTAATGGGAAAAACAATCAACACTGATCACTTTACAATTCTAAATAGTTAATGTCAAAGAATTTGAGATAAGCTTAATATAGTTACTATTGATCTCAGTGAATCTCTCTCGATAGTTTCAACTTCTTCAATAATTTGTTTCATGTATCTCATCACAAAAAAACTGCATTGTTTCGCATCCGGTTGTTGAGGAGCCTATATATGGTAATTATTGTCAAATAGTTAACGAAAATTATACACATTCCAATATATGTTAAACAAAAGTATACATACCTTAACTACTTCCCACTTATCATTTTTTCTCCCTTTCCTTCCCTTGGTAGAATTAAACAAGCGTAATGCCCTTCATACGTTATGAATATTTGTTATATAAAATTTATATTAAAATATAAATTTACTGACAGAAATCTGAACTCACATTTCCATTACGTATTTACAATCATCATCTCGAATGCGGGAACTAAGGGAATCCAACACATAAATAGTATCCTTGTAAGGTTCAATTACACTGAGAATCCAATGGAAACTAGGCAAAGACATATGGTTAGATCATAAAATTTAATAAATTAGCGAATGGAAGCATTTTAAAGTGAAGTTTTATTTTGCACTTACCCGACATTACATGGCACCAAAACAATTTCATCTGATGATGCACCGGTTAGCCTATCAGCTAAAAGAGTTGCCCTTTGGTTCAGTGTTTCAAGCTTAGCTGTTTTGTCTTGTGCCATTTTTGCTAGAAATGGGATTTTGTGGGGATTCATAAATCTGAATTACTTTGTAGTGTTATCTTTCAGCTTCTTTTTATACAGACACCTATCAATGCAAAGAAAATAAAATTAAGATACGAAACAATAATGTAAAGCAAACATAAGGATCACTCATAATGTTTCATTAATGAATATAAAACATCATCTGTGAAGAAAATGTTTCTGAAATTGCTTAAATAATTTCACTTATCATATGTAGGCAACGATCAAATTTACTGGAATTGGCTCCAAATGATACAAAGAATTTATATCCTCAAGGTCCAGAAAAAGTTCACAATCTTCATCAAAAACTTCATTATCTAAACGCAGTGATATACACCTTCCTCCATCTAAAGCATGCTTACTGTAACAATATAACATATGTAATGATCTTGGGACACTTGTTGACAAACTAGGTTTCTTTTGTGGTTGTTCAAACTTCTTCCTTCCAGGCTTCTAATAATATCAAATGTAAACAAGTTAGATAGCTAGGTTGAATAATAATACAGTCACAATTTAACTTGAACTATAATAACTCATATACCTTCTCTTGCTTCACAATCTGTTGTTCAGGTCAAGCCACAATAGATCCTATGGCATCACCAATGACTTCACATTCACTTGGAATTGGATATGGCAAATGAGCTGATTTGTCCACTGCTTGATCAATGGAGACTCGAATGCAATTAATGGGAAATGGAACACCATGAAGCATTTTATCCTGTCCATTGAAACCAACAATTGTACCATATGCAGCAATATTTGTGGCAGATTCCAATGTCAGCGCAACTGATTGACCCTAAAATATAAAAAGGCATTTCGATTATTTTTAGTTTATAACGCTATACTAAAAATGAATATAACTATAACTTTGCTTTTATTATACCTGTAACACATCATCTTTATGGATAATCTATACATCATCTTCGTCAATATTCATCTGATGAAACTTCACCGAGCAACTACCTTTGTCATCAATTGAATTTTCCCATGCACCCCTTTTATGCATCATAGCTTCAAGTTTTTGGATGCGTACATCTTGTTGTGAAATTTGCATTTTCGCCTCCTGCATCTCCCTTTTATGCTCAGCGATTATTTCTAGGGTAACATCAAATTTCTTCCTTGTTCTAGGAACATTGAAATAGATTGTTGGGTTGATATGACCTCCTATACCCCGCACGCGGCCAGCAATTTCTTGAGTATCAAGTGCCTTGGTCAGAATATCCTCTTTTGGTCCTTCAATTTGCAGCTTACCCTCCCTCATTTGTTGTATATATTCATCCTGTTATGCAACATTAAAAGAAATTATTATTATACAAGGTATCATTTTATTAAATTTACAGGTTTTATGTATTGTTAATTTGCATACAATCTTGTGGGCTGTGTTCACCAAATCTTCTCCTTGAAACTCTCCTCCTTTGTTGGCGCGTCCTTTCTTCCACATAATAGCTCTGTTGATGTCTTTATCATCACATAATTCATTCGCCTACAACAAAGAAAAATCAAATGACAAATGTGAAATAATTTTATGTGAATCATTTGGAATGATTCTTAAAGGAAATATAGTTTACAAATACTTACAATTTCTTCAGCAAAGCGTGCATATCCTTTGCGTGAGAGTCGATGAGGATATCTATTCTTTTTCCTTCGCTCTTTATTATTATCACTGAGTTTCTAGTTATTTCAAGCATGGGATATATCAAATTTCAATAATACATAGTGACTTTTGGTCGAACAGTTTCAAAAGAAAATATATTAAGAAACTTACAATGAATTCTTCTGAAATCCGACTAATGACAAACGCACGCCAATCTTCTCTTGTAATTTCAAAGCCAACAGGTGGCTCATTCAGCTCCTCAGGTTTGTCACGCCTGCTCATAATGAATTTTTGGGTGAGATGGGTTTTGTATTGCCTCCACTTACTGTTTGCAGATCTCAAACATCCCTTTTTCCACCTTGAATCCACATTATACATCAACTGTACATCGCATAAGTGGAAAACATTAATATGATTAACACAGACGACATTGAATATATATAATTAGAAGGTAAAGATTATAATTGTTAAAAATTGCTAACTTACATTCACTGATTCCCATATTAATTCTTTACTAGCAGCTGGGACATGCTTCCATGTCTTGTATTTAATATTAATTTTTTGCCGAGCCAGCACACCAATGTAACTTTGCATCGCTACAGCAGCTGGTCCTATCGGTTGTCCTAATTGATTGAATGACACATCCTTTCGAATACCTTGCATTCTTTGCTTCGAAAGCTTATCTAACTGTGTCCGACCTCTAGAAGTTCTTGAGGTGGTGGTTTCTTTGGAATCCGCCACTCTATCAACCTCGCAACTCTGTTCAATGTCATCTATTCTGACTTCTTTGCCCTTATTCTCCAACTTAGCAATTTGGCTTATTCTTTTACTCTTCCAAACTGACTGACCAGCTTCACAACTTGCTTTAGTAGATGCCATTGATCTGTAACAACTTATACTAAGCAACATAAGTTGTAGTTAGCGACATGCATAAACTCACAGCAACATGATAAATTAAACGATAAAAGCACAGCAATATGATAAATTTACAGCAACAAACTCACAGCAGTATGATAAAAATTGAAAGATAATAGCAGAAACTTATATTGTCCACATAATTATCCCCACAGGTTAAATACCTGATCTTCATGAGGTAAATACAATCAAAGTTATCTTCTTGTTGCATTTTGTAGTTTATTCTTGTGATCATCTTATTTCTTTTATTTCATTCATAGATTCTTAGAACAGCTGATCTAGTACACCTAATAGCATACTGTTGTACTTCCAAGTTTGGGTTGCAACAGACACTGGGAATCTGGAAGTAGCATACATTCCATTTCAGAAACCCTTAAGGATTTCGGAAACCCTAAACTAGAAAATGCCTAGGGTTTTAGAATCTATCGATCTTACTCCCAAAGCGGTAAGAGAGAAGTGTGATTCGAGGAGGATGTACCTTGGTGTAGTAATTTGCAACCCCCTTCTCCCTGAGCGTCACCAGCAGAAGCTTGAAATCTGACCGCCACAGAGTCAGAACGTCGGCGACTGTGAGAGAGAGAGATGGAGAGGGTAGTGGCGAGCGTCGTGATGCTGCCGCTGGGGTTCAGTTTCCACTCTACGGACGAAGAGCTCGTGGAGGATACTTCTTGGTGGTGAGCTAGGAGAAGATATATGTTCACCAGATCGTACACAATGTCGATTTCGTGGAGAGGAGAGGACGAGGGAGGTGGCAATGAGGGAGGTGGAGGGAGGTGGAGGGAGATATTTCGGGAAGAAAAGAAGCGCGGAGAGATTTTTCGCGAGCCGCCGAGGGTTGGCAATGAGCGAGGTGGAGGGAGGGGATGTGTTTTTTATTTTAGCGGGAAATACGACAACGCTTTTAAAAAACGCTTTTGTAACAGCGTTGTCTTTCATCCGAAACCACAACACTAAGCACATCGCATCATTATAAAACGTTGTCGTTATTAAAAAGTAAAACACATAGACAACGCTTTTCACTAAAAACGTTGTAAAACAAAAAAAGACAACGTTTTTTTTAAAAACGTTGTCGATTGGGCGTTGTTGATTGCAAAAATTCTTGTAGTGATGGCAAGTTCCTTTTGGTGTCTTTTCAGTCTTTTTGGCCTTTTTCTTCTTTCCTTTATTCTGTTCTTTGGCCTTCCTCTTAGAACCTTTCTTCAAGGAACCAACTAACAGTACCATCTTTTGATCCTGCTTTACAGAAGGCTCTACAGTCTTCAGCAGGTTGAGCAACTCAGGAATGGTAGTCTCTAGCTTGTTCATCCGATAGTTTATCACAAATTGTGAATAACTTTTGGGCAAACAATGCAGAATTAAGTCAATACTTAGTTCATGATCCATTGCAAAACCGAGTGTGCACAGTCACTCAATGTACCCCAACATCTTCAACACAAACTGTGAGGCAGAAGTGCCTTCCTGCATCCTAGAGGTGAAGAGGAGTTTGGAGACTTCGAACCTTTCGGATCTCGCCTGCTCTTCAAACAACTCATGAAGATGAAAGATGATGGTATAAGCATCCATATGCTCATGCTGCTTTTGCAGCTCAGGTACCATAGATGCTAGCATGATGTAACTCGCAAGTTCAGAATCGGTCACATGTTTCTGATAGGCCACTAACTGGTCTGGAGTTGCACCTTCTGGAGGACGGTTGGGAAGTTGGTCTTCAATGACATAAGCAAGCTTTTCTGCCTTGAGGACTATCCTCAGGTTTCGAAGCCAGCCCATGAAGTTTGGCCCAGTTAGTTTATTGGTGTCCAAAATGGAACGCAAATTCAGAGAAGACATGATCGAGTGATTAACCTAGAAATACAAATTGAGCTTATGTGAGAAGAATGATTAAAGAATGTATCATCATACATTAATAAAATCCTATTTATTTTTCAAATTGAATAACCCTTTTTATCAATTCGGGAGATCGTAGGAACATCTCCAAATAGGTTGATATCCAACCATAGATAAGAACAACCATGGCTGTGGCCATCAAGTTATTCTTAGCTATGAAGGTAGGTAATTATACCGATTACATATCACATATACGTAACTATCACTTTATGCTATCAACTAATTGAATATTTGCATAAATCATTGGGTTGTTAACTCATTAACAAGTATGCAACATTATACATAGCACCCAACTACACCTCTCTTTACATCGACCTTGGCTGTGGCACAACAAATCGATGCTCCAAGCTTAAGGCTGACCCATTAATCAAGAAATAGTTTTAATATGGTTGGAGTTCATTAAACCGTTTAGTCAGGCTTGGATGTGTCCAACAACCAAAACTAAGGATTGACCTCTGACTCCAACTATATTATTCGTAAACTAATTCCATGGTTTGAACATGTTGAGGTTCAAGCCGGGCATGGATGTGTCTATCAACCCAAACGAGAAACAAAACTCCGGTTCTAACCATATTAATGGAAGGTGTTAGCCTTAATATTTTGTAAGGGGTTTTGGGTCTCATCCTTTCTTTTCTAAGCACATTCATGACATATAATTATGTCATGACTAACGATTTCCTTAATAAAGTATGTATGTGACTTAATTTATCAAGTCTCATTAATTGAATTAGGAACCGGATTTTCTAATTCTAATTTCATACTTTATTCAAGGAATTGTTTTGGGAAATAATTTCCTAAATTGTCATAGTCAATTTCGGAAATAATATGTTTAAGACTTTGATTTCTCTAAATCAAATCTTATTAAATTAAGAGAGAGATTCCCTTAATTCAACCACATATTATTTTCATGAAAATCTCATTTAAGAAAACTCTATAGGAAATCATTTTCCTAATTAATTTTGGAGACAATAATATGTAAGAGTATCACCTCTTAAATCAAACTTCCAAGGTTTGATCGCATATTTTATTCATGGATTAATTAATTACAACAAATTATTTTCTAAGGGTGGCTCCCCAAGGCTCAGATACCCAAAGAAAAGTAATTTGTCGTAAATCCAATTTGGTCCGCTCCCCGAGGCGTAACCAAATTAAACATGCAATTTTATTCAAAATGGGAAATTAAATTACAACAACTAACTTTAAATTAGACGGCTCCCCGAGGCTCAATCCAAAATAAAGAATTTTGGTAATAATTTAAAAGCCAATTCGAATTTAATTGTCAATTAATGATCCATAAATTTGTCTAGACTTTCTTGAAAGAAAGTGCCCAAAATTGCGAGATTTCATAATAGGTTTTCAGAATAATTGTAAGTTTCTGGTACAAAGAAAACTTACATATTTCCAAAATTAGAAAATTTCCAAAATAGGGAATTTCCAAAATTGGAAAGTTTCCAAAGATGGGAAGTTTTCACAATTATCATAAAATTTCAGAAACTAGGATATTTCAAAAGTTTGCGAAATTTCATGAGGATTTCCAAACTTTGAAATTCCTAAATCTAAATTTTATCATAATTGGAAAGTGTTCATAATTGGAAAATTTTCCAAAATTGAGATCATGACAAAGTTTTCCGCAAAACAATTATATGATTATGTCGAACACTAACCGGCTCTGATACCACTGTTGGGACCGGGTGCATGTTGACAAGGATACGGGTTCGTAAATTTTAAAATATTTACGTGCAGCTGAAGAATTAACATAAATAATTTCTCAAATTATTTTTAACCACGTATCTAGCATGCGACCTTATGATGTGTGGATATGATCATAAATTAAAATTTTGTGGAAAAGTAAACTAATTTACTTAGTACCTCGCGTAACTCGAAGTAAGGGACGAGATCCAACCGTAGCGTCCCTTGGAAGCTCCGCCTCTATTCGCGTCCACGCCGAGTTCTCTTCGGGATGACTTCGCAAAGCTATGAGTTTTGTGCCGACGAGAACTACTAGATTCTCCAAAGACACAACTAGAATATCAAGAGAGAGATATGGAAACTAACCACCAAGTAACAGAATCGAGATTCCGCGAAGGGAGGAAGGAGACGCGACCTGCTTCGTCTTGGTGATGGCTCACGGCTAGGGAAGGTGGCTCCTGCCCTAGAGGGAGAAAGTGGTGCCGGCCCTAGAGAGAGAAAGGGTGCCAGCCCTAGAGAGAGAAAGAGAGAATAAGGAAGAGAGAGAGAGCTTCTTAATCTCTTGATTAATTGGAATTCAAGGCTTGCCTTTGGTTCCTTTATATAGTAGCCTCTCCATTGCCAAGTCTCCCTTTTAACGAAATTAATGGAATAAATTTTCATAAGAAATTTATCTTATAAATTTTCTTATGAATTATTCCGTTATGCCAAGTTTTATAATAACTAACTTTATAATAAAATAAATACATCTCTCCTTTTAATTATGGAATAAAATTTGTATAAATTTTTTTTATCATGGAAAAATCAATTCATAATTGATTTTATAAATTAAATTAAACCAATTCATGGTTCATTTTAATTTCTATAAAAGAATAAATTTCTACAATTTTCTTTATATAAATTTCTTTATATAAATCTCTTTATATAAATTAATTTATTTATCCATAATTTTATAAAACAAATCGCACTTGATTTATTTTATAATTTAAACCAAATTAATTGGTTTTCTCTCCTTGTGGTGGTCGGCCAAACCAAAGAGGGTGGGCACCCTCTTTGGCGGCCACACCAAGCTAAAGCCCTCGCGAATTAAACTCATTTAATTCGCCCAATAAGCCTTCAAAAGACTTAGCCATTTTAAGCTTCCGTTGTGCCTCTGATTAATTCAAATTCGACTTATTTCGCTTGATTGGAAAATCTAATTTTCAACTCATTTTAAATCCCTCGAATTACTCGTAGTGCGTGTGACTAAATAGGCTTTCGATTTATGTTGGCCGTCTATAATCAACCAATTATAGAACGATCATGAGTGGCACCTAGTAGTACATCATGACCCCCAATTAATCGAAAGATCAACGGTTGACGTCAGAAATAATTCTGAAACACTTCAGCAGCTCTAATGAATCGTACCTCATTCCCTTCACCATCTTATACCCACTTGGTTCAGGACACGGTCTATGTGTGTCAGTCCCCACTAGGCTGACTATGTCACACCTAGCCCAAGTAAAGTTCTCTCGTCCTTTGGATTTCTAATTACTCTCATGTATTTAAGAGACTCATACTCTAAACATGTCATGCTCTGGCCAGAGGCTTTGAGTAACAATCCGATGATAGGCCTTGGGTATACATCTCCTCGCAAGGAGTGGTGAATCCTTTGTAGGCTGTTCAAACATCTTCGGGCACTTCGGCTTATACCCAACCATCCTAGGTCCACACCTCCTTGGAGATGCTTGCTTAAGATGTTAAAGCATAAGTCTCCATGACCAAGATGACTTGAACACCGCAAGTCAAAGGAACATCGCACTTAAGCTGCAGTAAGAACTTCACTGACATGTCTATATATAGACTACCATGTGAAGTATTACAGCCAGTCACTCCAATGAACTAGTTCCCTTAACTAGCATCCATGTTTATCTCCGGACATCCCAATGTCACCAGCCAGTGAGAATCAGCTGATTAGAGAATAACCCATGCTAATCTCAACAGAATTGATAGTGTCCGTATTTATCAATTCATCGACTAGGGATAATTTCAATACTTCACAATTGCACATGTAGAGATAATCACTAGTTGTGAATTCATCACAAATTCTCTCATGTTGTGAATTGTATTGCGGACATTCAGTAAATGAGTTTAAGATCCCAATCAAATACACAAATATGTATACTCAAATAGTGAATTTGCATTTATTAAAATAAATATTTACATTCATAAGGCGATTGCCTTAGGACACTTCTCTCATATCTCTAACAGACAAGAGGGAATTTATGGTGATGATTCTGAACTGGAGTTTGTAATTGTTAGATTTCAATTTCTGAATTGTTTGAATTGTTTCTGAGTTCTGTTTTTAGCTCTGTTGCAGTTTGCTTTCAGCTACTGATCAGTCTGCTCGACCGATCCAGATAGCTATTGATAGGTCTGTCAACCGATCAGCATGGTACCTGATCGGTCTGCTGACCGATCAGGAAATTTCCTGTTCAAACATACTCGGTTCCACTTATTAGCTTGACTCAATTCTTCATTTTAGCATTTAGATACAATTTTAGTGCATCTCTGCAATAGATATCAGTTTTATAATTCAATTTTGTGATTGCGAATTGTCTTGTTCAATTTCCTAGTGTTTATGATTAGTTCTTGCTATACCTAGTTTAATTCTACATACTTAAGCCAATTCCATTTCAAAATTACCTCCATTGTAACACCCCAAAATTTTCCCATATGAAATACTATGAATTCATGAAACATTATTATGAAATGTCATGATGGGCTTGGTTTGATGGGCCTTGATGTGGATTAGTGCAAAATGTAATAAAAAGAAAGGGTAGAAAGGTGGAAGCAAGGATCGAACATTAAACCTCCTAGTTGCACTAACCATGTCTTAACCAATGCACCAAGAGTGTTTCATGTTGAGAGAATAAGAAATGTGCTGGTTAAAGCTAGGGAAGTGAAGAGACATATCCCTTCATAAAAGTAGTATAAATAAGAGAGGGGGAAGGAAGTTTCATTCTTCTTCTTCCCCACTCTAAAAACCAAAACCTAGAGCCTCTCCTCCTTCATTTTTCGAAAAGTACACCCTAGGGTTCTAACCCTAGGGAATTGGAAGGAAGAAGATTATAAATGTCATTTTATTGATCATTTTATATGTTTAAATCTGTGTTTGACCCATATTTTACTTGTGTAATTGTGAATTTATCCTAGGTTTTAGAATTTATACTCTTTTTGGACTTAATTGTAAATTTTGATATTTTCGAGTTGTTTTGTCACTAAATTTTTGATCTACTGTTGTAGGCTTGAAGGGATCATGGACCTAGGTCAGGTTGGGTCAAATGTTGAGTCAAAAGTGGACTAGATCAAGTGATCAAGCGACGACTCATTTGGACCGTCCGATGTAAGAACGGTTAGATCTGGACCATCTGGGAACTTCTAATCAATCCGAGTTGGGATTAAGGCTAATCAAGCGATCAGATCAAGATCTGAGAGTTTCAGCTCAATCGGAGATCATCTAGCCGTTGGATCATGATTAGAGTGATCTAGACCATCCATACAAAGATCAAGGTGATTTGAATCATTCGTTGTAGATCTGGCAGATCCGAGTTACCATGAGGATGATCCTGACCTCTGATCAAGATCTGTAAAATTTGAGTCAAATCAGACGAAGATCCACCGTTGGATTTAATGGAATTGATCTCAGCCATTCATTGGTTAACTACTTAAACTGCCCTCAGATCCGAAATAGGGTGTCGCGACCTCACATTTCCAGTTTTCATTGTTTTCTTTCAAATTTCTTCCATCAGAGGCGTGGCCAACTCGATCACGATCTTGGATCAAGATCTGGATCCTTGGGAGAAGGTTTCAATGGCGATTTTAGCTCGAGATTGTGCCGGATGCAGAGCATGCTTGAGGGTTTCGACAGATCTGTGATTTGAGCTCTTGGATCTCAACCGCGTCCATTTCCTCCCATCTGAATCATCTGTAGGGGTTCTAGGATGAGTTCAGATGACTTCCAAATCATCACCACATCCTTCCACATCGAGATCTAAGAGTTTGAATTGGAATTTTCCAGCTGTGTGCAGTTTGGAGCAAGATCTGAATTGGAGCCAATTTCCACTGATTTGCGAGTTTAAGGGGTTCTTGGCTTGCCCTTGCATGACGAACAAGGTGGTCTTGATACATGGGAAGGATCGAGATTATATTTCAATGAGAATTTCTGTTGTTTTCAGCTGTAATTTCAACTCTGCTTTTCATTTCTATATTTGTTTTCAAATCAGCTGCTTAAGTTCTTTATATTGAGTTGTTTTAGCTTTAATTTCACTTCATTCAGCAAGTAGATCATTAGGAAGTTTGTTTAGTGAACAAAATTCTTCGAATGGCAGTTTATTTCATAGTTTAATTACTTCGTATCAGTTTAAGCTTTTAGTTTCAGTTTAACAGTCTCCTGCATTTCAGTTGTTTTCTGCAACTTTTGAATTCTGATTCAAGTTACTTTTAGTTTATCTGTTGAATTCATTTGGAAGATTGCATCATATACTTAGTTATTGAATTCAATTGTTGAAATTAGCTTCACGAATAGAGTATCAACTTCTGTGTTTGCAAACTGTTTTCAATTTCTGCAAGTAAGCTCAATTTCTGAAAGTTACAGAAATCATTTCTGCAGTTTCGTCTCAGGGCATTTGTTTGTTCGAATCTTGCTTAAGTTGTAATTGTGCATCAGTTCAGTTAGTAGTTTGTTCTGTATTGGCTTGCAACTGAAATTCTGTATTTGGTTTCCAAGTTTGCATTTCCATTTCTGCAATAGATGAATTCTGTGTCAAGTGATGTCTAGGTTTTGTTTCCTGATTTTATATTGAAATGATCTCATTTTCATAGCAATTGGTATAGGTCTCTGCACTTGGTTCCAGCTACATAGCATGCATCAGCTTTTGTTTTAGCATTCAGATTTGTCAATGTTCTGCAGTTTGTCCTGAAATAGTTATAGTGGACTTCTGAATTCAACCTAGTACTGCAAACTCCTTCCTTTAAGTTTTTGCAAGGTTCCTTTAAGAAGTTTTGCATACTATTTCTGCCAGCCAACTCAATTTCTGCGATTCCCAATTACCATTTCTGCATTTGTATCAGTGAGCTTTGCATTGAAACTTAATTGCATTGGAAATCAGATAACTTGTATGACTTGTGCATCCAATTCATGTTGCATTTCGTTCTTGCACATTTATGTCCTGCACTAGCTTGATTTCAATTAAATACTTACTCAATTCTGAATATTTTCATCCGTGTTTACTTCCATTGAAAGCATATCTTTTTAGCTTCATTGCACAATTAATAGTCTGTAGTTAGTTCAATTGTTGGCACTTCAAATTTCTTTAATTGCTATTCCTTTGTTTAGTTTATTTAGTTACATTTCCTTTCTTTCCATTGCATTTTCATTGCTAAGTGAAACAAAACCCACATTCTATTTGAAACCCAAAAACATTGATGACACATAAATGCAAGTTTGAATCGAACAACTTGAATTAGTCCTTGGAAAAATACGACCTGTGGCCCCTTTACTACGCTTTTCTTCTTTGATTGCAAAAAGGGTTTCCAGTTATTCATTCTTATCTAAATTTGAGGCCCACATTCGTGACACATAGTTTGGGCTCATTAAATTTTTGGCGCCGTTGCCGGGGAAGCAACTAGTTGATTTGTTAGATTTTTGTTTGTATACTTTTTGACATATCATTGGGTTCTATTTTCTGTTGCTTTATCATTTGTATACGGGTGCTGCCATTTTATTTTTTTTTCCTGTTTGTTTTGTGACAGGGTTACAAGATCAAAATGTGGGCACCAAAGTTCAGTAAAGAGATAGAAGAGGCATTGGAGGAGTTAAAAAATGTGTGTAAGGAGTTGGTAAATCAACAAAAACATAAAGCTCTATCATCTACTTACCAGAGGCCGATCCAGCCACCACAGCAAGATTTCCAACAACCCTACTCAAATTTCCAACAAATTCAGAATGGGCAGCCCCAATTTTCAGTTTTTGAGCAACCCAATCAATTTTTTCAGCCACCATTACAACAATTCGAGCAACCACAGCAATTTCAACAATTTCAGCAACAATTCCAGGCATTTGAACCTCAATTCCAGCAACCTTATCAAGGGCAGCAAGGGTTTCAATCAATCCCAGCTTTCCAAGCTCCAAATCAACAAAATTTTCAGCCATCACAGCCCATGAATCAGAATTTTCAGCCCTACAACCAAGGGTTTCAAGGCCAAAATTTTCAGCCCTCGCCACCTAATTTTCCAGCTCAAAATCAGAACTTTCAAGGCTACATTTCTCAGCAAAATTTCCCAGCATATCAACCCTCTAATCAGCCATTTAATCAGCCCTATCAACAGCCCAATCAGTCCTCTTATCAGCCCCAAAATCCATGTTTTCAAGGATCATAGCAAGCTCAAAATTTTCACCCTACTTCATCCTTTCAAAATCAATCATGGAGCTTTGCTAATCACGGAGGTTATGGGAATTCTAGTGCAGGAAATATGCAACAACAAAGGTTGGAGGAGATAGTTCAACAAGTTTTACTATATCAACAACAAGAGAAACAAAGGCAAGCCCAAAAATCAGAACAATCCCCCGGAGTTGGTTTTATATCAGTTCAAGGTGACCCTAGCGCATGGTCAAGTCCTTCTTCAAGTAATCTTGCAAATTTGATAGAAGAAGAAGATGACGTACTCATCAAATATTGGGCACCTGCAGCATGTATCCCTCCGGAAATTCCTACTCAAAATTCATTTTCAAATTTTTCAGCTCCAGAAGAAGAAACTGAAGCTCCACAGGACCATTCTAGACTTTTATTTTCTGATGATAGCATTATTGATGATCCTAATTTTTCTGATACTGTTGTTGCAGATATTACAGGAGAAGCATGCAGAGGAGATGATTCTATAAGTGTAGGGGATTGCACTAAGCCCCAGGGACCACCACAAGACTCAGAGAACGAACCAGAAAGTGTAGGGACTTGCATGGTGGAAGCAAGCACCCAAGGATCACCAGTTGATTGTCTACCAGAGCCTGAGGCTGAAGAGGAGCATGTACATGACCAGGAGGAGGCCACAGATACATCTACTATTATAGAACCTTCAGGTATTATCCAGCACACTCAGGTAAGTATTTCTCCTCTTTGTTCAGAAAAATCCAGCGAGGTACCTAGTGCTGAGTTTATTGGTTATGATGAATTTATTGATATACCTTGTGTAGAAATTGCTTGTGCAAATCCAATAGAGGTACCAAAAATTGATTTCATGGGTTGTAATGCATTACTTGATACATCTCTTGTAGATATGGGTTGCGAACAAATTTTAGAGGAACCTATAATTGATATTGTTTGTTATGATGATATTCTTGATACATACTATGCTGATAGTGAAAAATTTGTAGAAGAGCCTGAAATTGAAGTTGTTTATCGTGATGAATCTCTTGCTATCTCTTATGCTGAAATTGAGTGTGAAATACTTATGGAGATACCTGAGATTGATTTGATTGGCTGTGAAACTTTTCGTGATATACCTTTGAGGGATTATGATTGTGAAAAATTTTTAGAAGAGCCTGAAATTGAAGTTGTTTATTGTGAAGAATCTCTTGCTATCTCTTATGCTGAAATTGAGTGTGAACTACTTATGGAGGTACCCGAGATTGATTTTATTGACTGTGGAATTTTTCTTGATATATCTCATGTAGAATATGCTTATGAAAAATTTATTGAGGTACCCAAAATTGATTTTATTGGATGCGATGCATTTTTAGATACATTTTATGTAGAGATTGATGATATTGCATTTTTATCTTACCCTGCACGCTTGAGAAAGGTTTTACATGTTTTTGCAGGGTCCCAGAGATTTCTTGAGTGGGTTCTACATCTAGACAGTCTTCAACCACCTGGAAAGTTTTTCAAAAAGAATAAAGAGGGAGGAGATGAACTTGCTTTGACTTATAGCACTCCACCTCTGAAGTGGCTATTGTATTTAAATCATCTTCGGCCACCTGGACAGTTTACTGTGAAGAATAAGTGTGGGGGAGTCCTGCATAATAAAATTGAGCAAATGAAGGGAATTGTTTCAGCTACTCCTACTCCTCCACTACCAAGATGGAGATTATTTCTTGATAGACTCCGATCGCCAGAAATAAAAGGGAGTTTACTTTTTCTTGCATTTTCTTTCATTGCCTTTTTCATCTTTATGCTTGCTAGAAGTAGAATATTCTTTTAAAATGAATTCTTGCTAATAAATGCATGAATAGGGTAGAATGAATAAAAAGACATTATAAATGCCATTTTATGTCTTTAAGGAACTTATTCTTCATGAGTAGGAATAAATGTATCCCTTTAGGTTATTTTCATAGCATTTTAGAGTCTTTTGAAAATAAATTAAATTTGATTGTTAAAACTTAGGGTTTGAGCTCATGGATGAAATCTTGGATGCTTGAGTACTACTTGGCCATGGATTCTTGATTGAGGACTTGAGATGAATTATTTGTACCTAGTGAGGCTTAGCCCTATTTTTTGTGACACATACATGTGATTGTACTCTAGAACTTGCTTAGGTTCTTTCAAAATCATAGTTCAATGATTAGATCACATCTATAGAGGCTAAATAATTTGTTTACCTTTCCATGTCAATTTTTGGCAATAATCATGTTCATTCTATTTTCTTTCCTTATTTCCTACTCCTAACCATGCTTTCTAGGGACTTGTTTGTTTGGAGATGTTCTTTGATGTTATTTTGCCCGAGACGGACAAAAGATTAAGTGTGGGGGAGTGGCTAGTGTGAAGCACTTCATTTGAAAAAAAAACAACAAGATTCATTTCATTTTTGGATTGAAGCAAAAAGTGCCAATTGGAGTGGAGCTTGGTATCAAGAATAAGGGGGAATTCAGTTGTGAATTGGAGGTGAAGTGGATCTGGAAGAAATTTCGATTAGAAGAAATGGCACATGAAAAAAAAAAATAGAAAAAAAAAACAGAAAAAATCTGTGCCAAAGGAAAGTAGGTATCAACTTGGGATTAGAGCTGGATTTCCGGGACTGCAAATCAAGATATTAAGTGTATGGATGTATCAAAAAGTGTGGAGCACATCATGATGATCAAAACAAAGGAGATTGTGGTTGATTTTCTGCTTTGAATCAAAACAGAGAAATTAAAAAAAAAACTGCAGCTCATGCAAATTCCGAAACAGTTTTTGGGATCAAAAGGAAAATGCAGTTAAGTTGTTGTTAATTGCTGTGAAACATCAGAGAATTGCTAGGTTTACAAGTAATGTAGTGGAGCTGTTCAAATAAACAAGATTTATCTGCCAACAAAAATCAGAAAAGGAAAAACAGAAAAAAAAATAGTGAAGAAGAATTCTGAATTCGGTTTCATTTGAGTGCTCTAAATCTGGGAGAAGTTTGGAAGGTGATCACTCCATGAATGAATAAGGAGAAGCTGCAGAAAGTTAGGAAGTTAGCAGTTTTTTTTTAAAAAAAATAGAAAAAGAGAAAACAGTTGGAAAAAAAAACAATGAAACAAAAGGAACAAGTTGGTACAATGAGTTGTTGGCATTATTAAAATCAGTGGAGATTCTTATCCGAATCAGAGCTTTGATCAAATACATTCTGAATTCATTAGAGAAAAGAAAGGAAAAGAAAAAAATTGGAAAAGGAAAAGAGGAAACAAGATTGGCACGCAAGAGAAAAAAAATTTGGCACAAGGAGTTGAATTCTTTTCATCAAATTTTAGAAGGGCTTTGCAAAGATTCACTCCACCACACTTTGGATTTCATTATGTGGACTGAAAGGAGGGCAAAATGCATCAAGAATATCCTTGAACATTCAAGTCTTCCATTCCATCAAATTTGCT
Source organism: Boesenbergia rotunda (assembly GCA_024364735.1). NCBI lineage: Eukaryota > Viridiplantae > Streptophyta > Magnoliopsida > Zingiberales > Zingiberaceae > Boesenbergia > Boesenbergia rotunda. The sequence continues at coordinate 175,330 of JAGFNQ010007238.1, read as the reverse complement.
ATTTTTCATGACTTTTATTTCATTTCTACCATTTCATATGTCATTTCACTTTTGAATACACTTTTATAGATGTTGATGCTATTCATGAATAATGGTAGAGAGTAGATAATAAGCAAGCATATGGTAGTGCAAGAAGCATGTATGTGTGAGTGAGCTCCAATTTCATCATGTACTTAAAACTTAGGAAGAGAGCCACCAAAAGTTTCCCTTGAGAGGTTTAGTGAGTGAAATTCATCTCAATGAATCATGAAGGTTGAATTTGCTAAGTTGTTGATTTAAGGACAAGATATTAGTCTATAGAGTTTAGATTTTTGAGAATTAACAACCCTAGGTAATTTCTTTTCAATTGCTTCTACTTATGTTTGGAAATAAACTAGGGGATACATATTTAGTACTTTTCGCGAGACGCTCAAGCATAAGTGTGGGGGAGTTGATAAGTGTCATTTTATTGATCATTTTATATGTTTAAATCTGTGTTTGACCCATATTTTACTTGTGTAATTGTGGATTTATCCAAGGTTTTAGAATTTATACTCTTTTTGGACTTAATTGCAAATTTTGATATTTTCGAGTTGTTTTGTCACTAAATATTTGATCTACTCTTGTAGGCTTGAAGGGATCATGGACCTAGGTCAGGTTGGGTCAAATGTTGAGTCAAAAGTGGACTAGATCAAGTGATCAAGCGACGACTCATTTGGACCGTCCGATGCAAGAACGGTTAGATCTGGACCATCTGGGAACTTCTGATCAATCCGAGTTGGGATTAAGGCTAATCAAGCGATCAGATCAAGATCTGAGAGTTTCAGCTCAATCGGAGATCATCTAGCCGTTGGATCATGATTAGAGTGATCTAGACCATCCATACAAAGATCAAGGTGATTTGAACCATCCATTGTAGATCTGGCAGATCTGAGTTACCATGAGGATGATCCTGACCTCTGATCAAGATCTGTAAAATTTGAGTCAAATCAGACGAAGATCCACCGTTGGATTTAATGGAATTGATCTCAGCCATTCATTGGTTAACTACTTAAACTACCCTCAGATACGAAATAGGGTGTCGCGACCTCACATTTCCAGCTGAGTTCTTCTTCATTTCTCTTCAGTTTTCATCGTTTTCTTTCAAATTTCTTCCATCAGAGGCGTGGCCAACTCGATCACGATCTTGGATCAAGATCTGGATCCTTGGGAGAAGGTTTCAATGGCGATTTTAGCTCGAGATTGTGCTGGATGCAGAGCATGCTTGAGGGTTTCGGTAGATCTGTGATTTGAGCTCTTGGATCTCAACCGCGTCCATTTCCTCCCATCTGAATCATCTGTAGGGGTTTTAGGATGAGTTCAGATGACTTCCAAATCATCACCACATCCTTCCACATCGAGATCTAAGAGTTTGAATTGGAATTTTCCAGCTGTGTGCAGTTTGGAGCAAGATCTGAATTGGAGCCAATTTTCCACTGATTTGCGAGTTTAAGGGGTTCTTGGCTTGCCCTTGCATGACGAACAAGGTGGTCTTGATACATGGGAAGGATCGAGATTAGATTTCAATGAGAATTTCTGTTGTTTTCAGCTGTAATTTCAACTCTGCTTTTCATTTCTGTATTTGTTTTCAAATCAGCTGCTTAAGTTCTTTATATTGAGTTGTTTCAGCTTTAATTTCGCTTCATTCTGCAAGTAGATCATTAGGAAGTTTGTTTAGTGAACAAAATTCTTCGAATGGCAGTTTATTTCATAGTTTAATTACTTCGTATCAGTTTAAGCTTTTAGTTTCAGTTTAACAGTCTCCTGCATTTCAGTTGTTTTCTGCAACTTTTGAATTCTGATTCAAGTTACTTTTAGTTTATCTGCTGAATTCATTTGGATGATTGCATCAAATACTTAGTTATTGAATTCAATTGTTGAAATTAGCTTCACGAATAGAGTATCAACTTCTGTGTTTGCAAACTGTTTTCAATTTCTGCAAGTAAGCTCAATTTCTGAAAGTTACAGAAATCATTTCTACAGTTTCGTCTCAGGGCATTTGTTTGTTCGAATCTTGCTTAAGTTGTAATTGTGCATCAGTTCAGTTAGTAGTTTGTTCTGTATTGGCTTGCAACTGAAATTCTGTATTTGGTTTCCAAGTCTGCATTTCCATTTCTGCAATAGATGAATTCTGTGTCAAGTGATGTCTAGGTTTTGTTTCCTGATTTTATATTGAAATGATCTCATTTTCATAGCAATTGGTATAGGTCTCTGCACTTGGTTCCAGCTACATTGCATGCATCAGCTTTTGTTTTAGTATTCAGATTTGTCAATGTTCTGCAGTTTGTCCTGAAATAGTTATAGTGGACTTCTGAATTCAACCTAGTACTGCAAACTCCTTCCTTTAAGTTTTTGCAAGGTTCCTTTAAGAAGTTTTGCATACTATTTTTGCCAGCCAACTCAATTTCTGCGATTCCCAATTACCATTTCTGCATTTGTATCAGTGAGCTTTGCATTGAAACTTAATTGCATTGGAAATCTGATAACTTGTATGACTTGTGCATCCAATTCATGTTGCATTTCGTTCTTGCACATTTATGTCCTGCACTAGCTTGATTTCAATTAAATACTTACTCAATTCTGAATATTTTCATCCGTGTTTACTTCCATTGAAACCATATCTTTTTAAGCTTCATTGCACAATTAATAGTCTGTAGTTAGTTCAATTGTTGGCACTTCAAATTTCTTTAATTGCTATTCCTTTGTTTAGTTTATTTAGTTACATTTCCTTTCTTTCCATTGCATTTTCATTGCTAAGTGAAACAAAACCCACATTCTATTTGAAACCCAAAAACATTGACGACACATAAATGCAAGTTTGAATCGAACAACTTGAATTAGTCCTTGGAAAAATACGACCTGTGGCCCCTTTACTACGCTTTTCTTCTTTGATTGCAAAAAGGGTT
>JAGFNQ010007238.1:0-171795 GCA_024364735.1 Boesenbergia rotunda | reverse complement strand
CCAGGGAGCTTATTTCAAATATGGCTGAGAACTCACAACAATTTGGAAGCAGGGCATTATCTACTCGAGGGGTTAATGAAGTTCAAGGGGTTTCTAATGATCAAAAGGAGATTAGTAGTGCATTGTTAGAACTCACATCAGCTGTTAAGCAAATGGGTCTTCAGATTTCAAGTAAAAATTCAACTCCTTCAGCACCTCCACAATCAAATCAAATGGTGATGAGTGTATGTGGTATTTGTTCTAGCAAGGAACACACTTCAGATTTATGTCCCAACCTACAACAAGATGAGTCAGTAGCAGCTTTGGTTAGGGGACAATTTCAAGCTAGGAACAATCCATACTCTCCTACTTACAACCCCGGGTGGAGGGATCATCCAAACTTGAATTATGGGAATTCTTTTTGCCAACAAGGCCCACCACAACAACAATCACAGCAACCCCAACAAATGTTTCAGCAAGTGCAGCAGCAACCACTACAATCATAGAAACAAAATCAGCAATTTCAGCTTCCAAATCCAAACATTTCAAGCAGCCATTTCAAGGGTTTCAACAAGGTTTTCAAGGAATCTGAGTTATACACAGCCATATCAACCTCCACAGCAACAAGTTCAACAACCACAGCAAAATTTCCAGCCTTGGAACCAAGTTTTCAGCCCCAAAGCCCAACAACCACATTTTCCAAGGATCGCAACAAGTTCAACAATTTCAGCCTACTCCTCATCATTTCAAGGTCAATCAAGGAAACTATACTAACCAAGGAGGCTATGGAGCTCAAGTGGAGGAAATGCACAACAACAACAATGATGGAGATGATACAACAAGTGCTACAACAACAACAACAACAACCACACTCAATATCTAGAGAGACAAATTGGGGCAAATGACTAGTGATATAAATCAAAGTAAAGCTCAAGGATCAAGTCTACTACATTCCCAAGCTGTTACTAACCCTAAGGGAAATGTTAGCGCAATTTATTTGAGGAGTGGGAAGGTTGCATCAACTCAAAATGACCCAAGAGCTGAATTTTTAGAAAACAGGGGCAGCATCTTCACTTCCAGCCCAAATCAGTGCCGAAACCACTGCAATTTCAGTGGATACCACCCCTAGCTTGTGCCCAACTTCTTCATCTAGCAATCCTCCAATTTTGGTGGAAAACGAAGCACAAATCAGTGGCGAGACAGATTCTACAGCAGCTCCAAAAAACAGGGCAGCAACACAAAAATCAGCCCCACCCATTTCAGTTCATGAGGAGGAAGTTTCTATTCCTTTGCCTTTTCCAAATGGGAGAACTCCAACCGGAAGACAAGGGGAAGAGGAGAAAGCAAAAGAGTACAATGAACTGGTAAAACTTTTTAGTAAAGTTGAAATTAATGTACCCTTGCTGACAATGATTAAACAGGTTCCGAAATATGCAAAATTTTTGAAAGATCTATGTGTTAACAAGAGGAAGCTTAAGGAAAATGAAATGGTCAGCATGGGGAAGAATGTTTCATCATCATCCATGCCATACCTCAGAAATGTGAAGACCCTGGCATGTTCACTGTATCTTGTGAGATAGGAAGCACCACGCTACATGATGTTATGCTTGATTTAGGAGCTTCTATTAATGTCATGCCCAGGACAGTCTTCCAGATGCTTGGCATTGGACCTCTACAGCCCACTGGAGTTGTGATTCAGCTAGCAGACCGAGTCAGACCCGCCCGGCAGGAGTTATTGAAGATGTGTTGGTTAAAGTGAAAGAATTGATTTTCCCAGCGGACTTCTACATTCTAGACATGGAGGGAGAGTACCTTGCACGTAGATCCCCACTTATCCTGGAAGGCCTTTTCTGAAGACTGCAAGAACTAAAATTGATGTATATGCTGGACCCTTTCGATGGAGGTGGGAGACACAGTAGTCCAGTTTAGTATTTTTGATGCCATGAAGGACCCTAAGGGAAATCGTTCTATTCTGAGCATAGACACCGTGATGAGACTGTTGAGGCACAGATATTGATGATGATGGTACATTTGACATAGTGGAGGAGAGTTGTTTCAGAGGAGGATTTACCTGATTTTTCTTGCTTTGTATTTTGTGATGATATTGTTTTTGATAGCCCTAATCTTTTTAATGAGGTTGTTGCAGGTATTACTAGGAGGCATGCACAGGAGATTATTCTACAGGTGTAGGGGATTGCACAGAGCCCCAGGGACCACCACCATTTCCAGAAAGTGTAGGGACTTGCATGATTGGAGCAAGTACCCAAGGATCACCTATTCTAGTTGATTGTCCACCAGATTTTGAGCCAGAGTTGGAGGTATTTCTTGTAGACCCAATGACATTTTTCATCATGATCAGGTAAGTATTTCTTCTTTTCCTTTAGAAAATTTCAGGGAGATGTCTAGATTTGCATGTGAGGAATATATTGATACATCATTTGTGAAAAATAATTGTGAAAATTCTTTAGAGGCACCCAGGCTTGATTTTATGCATTGTTATGATATTCTTGAGACAGATTATGCTAAAATTGATTTTGAAAAATTTTTAGAGCCTGAAATTGAAATTGTTTATTGTGAAGAGTCTCTTGTTATTTCTTATGCTGAAATTGAATGTGAAAAACTTCTAGAGGTACCCGAGATTGATTTTATTGACTGTGGAAACTTTTCTTGATATATCTCATGTAGAATATGCTTGTGAAAAATTTACTGAGGTACCCAAAATTGATTTTATTGGATGCGATGCATTTTTAGATACATTTTATGTAGAGATTGATGATATTGCATTTTTATCTTACCCTGCACGCTTGAGAAAGGTTTTACATGTTTTTGCAGGGTCCCAGAGATTTCTTGAGTGGGTTCTACATCTAGACAGTCTTCAACCACCTGGAAGATTTTCCAAAAAGAATAAAGAGGGAGGAGATGATCTTGCTTTGACTTATAGCACTCCCCCTCTGAAGTGGCTATTGTACTTAAATCACCTTCGGCCACCTGAACAGTTTATTGCAAAGTTTAAGTGTGGGGGAGTCATGCAAATAAAATTGAGCAAATGAAGGAAATATTTTCAGCTCCTACTCCTCCACTACCAGATGGAGATTATTCTAGATAGACTCCGACCGCCAGAAATAAAGGGAGTTTACTTTTTCTTGCATTTTCTTTCATTGCCTTTTTCATCTTTATGCTTGCTAGAAGTAGAATTTTCTTTTAAAATGAATTCTTGTAATAAATGCATGAATAGGGTAGAATGAATAAAAAGACATTGTAAATACCATTTTATGTTTTTGGCACTTTTTCTTCATGAGTAGGAATAAATGTATCCCTTAGGTTATCTTCATAGCATTTTAGAGTCTTTTGAAAACAAATTAAATTTGGTTGTTAAACTTAGGGTTTGAGCTCATGGATGAAATCTTGGATGCTTGAGTACTACTTGGCCATGGATTCTTGATTGAGGACTTGAGATGAATTATTTTTACCTAGTGAGGGTAGCCTTATTTTTTGTGACACATACATGTGATTGTACTCTAGAACTTGCTTAGGTTCTTTCAAAACATATTTCAATGATTGGATCACATCTATAGAGGCTAATAAATTTGTTTACCTTTCCATGTCAATTTTTGACAATAATCATGCCATTCTATTTTTCTTTCCTTATTTTCTACTCCTAACCACACTTTCTAGGGATTTGCTTGTTGGGGATGTTCTTTGTTGCTATTTTGCCCGAGACGGACAAAAGATTAAGTGTGGGGGAGTGGATAGTGTGATGGAAAAAAGTGGATAGTGTGATGAAAAAAAAGTTCATTTCATTTTTGAGTTGAAGCCAAAAATTGCCAATTGGAGTGGAGCTTGGTATTAAATTTAAATGGGGGAATTCAGTTGTGAATTGGAGGTGAAGTAATCTTGAAAAAAATCTGTAATGGAAGTAATGGCACGAAAAAAAAAACAGAAAAAAAACTGTGCCATGAGAAGAAAAAAATTGAAATCAATGGAGTTTGTAGCACAAATGGTTTGGATTAAGAATTTGGAAGTAGGAATTATGGAAGATGAAATCAAACTTTGCTAAGTTTGGAATGAGTTGTAAAGTTTGACTTGAAGCAGGAAATGTGTGCAGAAATCTGAACCAAGGTGGAAACAAGTGAAGAAAAAAATCTGTGTAAGGAAAAATCAAGAATTTTGTGCCAAATGGAAATGCTATGAAATTGTTTCGGCCACTCTTCTAGGAGCTGAATTGCAGCTATATATTTCTGAAATCAGTGCAAGGGTTGCTGGAATTTGAAGAAGAGAAAAAAAAAGAAACAAAACAGTTTGTATCAACTTGAAAGTGAGTGTGCCATGGATGGAATTGAATTTGTTGAGCTTAAATTCTCAAGTGAAGCATATGGATTTTCCATTGTTAATTGAGGTTAATTGCTGCGAATATCAGTGAATTGCAAGGTTTACAAGTTAAGTGTGGAGCTGTCCAAATAAACAAGTTGCAGCTGCCAACAAATTCAGAAAAGGAAAAGCAGTTTGAAAAAAAAACAGTGAAGAAAATTCTGATTCGATTTATTTGAGTGCTTTAATCTGGGAGAAGTTTGGAAGCTACTGGTTTTGAGAAATCAGATGTGAATAAGAAGAAGCTGCAACTGAAATAAGAAAGCAGCAACTGATGTAAAAACAGAAAAAAACAGATTGAAAAAAAAAACAACAAAGAAGCAAGTTGGCACATTGAAGTTTCGGCACCAAGAATTAGTGAAGATACTCTCATCCAAATTGAAGATCTGCTCCATTACATTCTGATTTCAGTAGAGGAAAGAAAGAAAGGAAAAAAAATCAGAAAAGAAAAGAGGAAACAAAAATGGCACACTAGAGGAGAATTTGGCACAAGGAGTTGAATTCTTTCATCAAATTTTAGAAGGGCTTTGCAAAGATCACTCCACCACACTTTGGATTTCATTATGTGGACTGAAAGGAGGGCAAAATGCATCAAGAATATCCTTGAACATTCAAGTCTTCCATTCCATCAAATTTGCTATTTTCATGACTTTTATTTCATTTCTACCATTTCATATGTCATTTCACTTTTGAATACACTTTTATAGATGTTGATGCTATTCATGAATAATGGTAGAGAGTAGATAATAAGCAAGCATATGGTAGTGCAAGAAGCATGTATGTGTGAGTGAGCTCCAATTTCATCATGTACTTAAACTTAGGAAGAGAGCCACCAAAAGTTTCCCTTGAGAGGTTTAGTGAGTGAAATTCATCTCAATGAATCATGAAGGTTGAATTTGCTAAGTTGTTGATTTAAGGACAAGATATTAGTCTATAGAGTTTAGATTTTTGAGAATTAACAACCCTAGGTAATTTCTTTTCAATTGCTTCTACTTATGTTTGGAAATAAACTAGGGGATACATATTTAGTACTTTTCGCGAGACGCTCAAGCATAAGTGTGGGGGAGTTGATAAGTGTCATTTTATTGATCATTTTATATGTTTAAATCTGTGTTTGACCCATATTTTACTTGTGTAATTGTAGATTTATCCTAGGTTTTAGAATTTATACTCTTTTTGGACTTAATTGCAAATTTTGATATTTTCGAGTTGTTTTGTCATTGAATTTTTGATCTACTCTTGTAGGCTTGAAGGGATCATGAACCTAGGTCAGGTTGGGTCAAATGTTGAGTCAAAAGTGGACTAGATCAAGTGATCAAGCGACGACTCATTTGGACCGTCCGATGCAAGAACGGTTAGATCTGGACCATATGGGAACTTCTGATCAATCCGAGTTGGGATTAAGGCTAATCAAGCGATCAGATCAAGATCTGAGAGTTTCAGCTCAATCGGAGATCATCTAGCCGTTGGATCATGATTAGAGTGATCTAGACCATCCATACAAAGATCAAGGTGATTTGAACCATCCGTTGTAGATCTGGCAGATCCGAGTTACCATGAGGATGATCCTGACCTCTGATCAAGATCTGTAAAATTTGAGTCAAATCAGACGAAGATCCACCGTTGGATTTAATGGAATTGATCTCAGCCATTCATTGGTTAACTACTTAAACTGCCCTCAGATCCGAAACAGGGGGTCGCGACCTCACATTTCCAGCTGAGTTCTTCTTCGTTTCTCTTCAGTTTTCATCGTTTTCTTTCAAATTTCTTCCATCAGAGGCGTGGCCAACTCGATCCCGATCTTGGATCAAGATCTGGATCCTTGGGAGAAGGTTTCAATGGCGATTTTAGCTCGAGATTGTGCCGGATGCAGAGCATGCTTGAGGGTTTCGGCAGATCTGTGATTTGAGCTCTTGGATCTCAACCGCGTCCATTTCCTCCCATCTGAATCATCTGTAGGGGTTCTAGGATGAGTTCAGATGACTTCCAAATCATCACCACATCCTTCCACATCGAGATCTAAGAGTTTGAATTGGAATTTTCCAGCTGTGTGCAGTTTGGAGCAAGATCTGAATTGGAGCCAATTTTCCACTGATTTGCGAGTTTAAGGGGTTCTTGGCTTGCCCTTGCGTGACGAACAAGGTGGTCTTGATACATGGGAAGGATCGAGATTAGATTTCAATGAGAATTTCTGTTGTTTTCAGCTGTAATTTCAACTCTGCTTTCATTTCTGTATTTGTTTTCAAATCAGCTGCTTAAGTTCCTTATATTGAGTTGTTTCAGCTTTAATTTCGCTTCATTCTGCAAGTAGATCATTAGGAAGTTTGTTTAGTGAACAAAATTCTTCGAATTGCAGTTTATTTCATAGTTTAATTACTTCGTATCAGTTTAAGCTTTTAGTTTCAGTTTAACAGTCTCCTGCATTTCAGTTGTTTTCTGCAACTTTTGAATTCTGATTCAAGTTACTTTTAGTTTATCTGCTGAATTCATTTGGAAGATTGCATCATATACTTAGTTATTGAATTCAATTGTTGAAATTAGCTTCACGAATAGAGTATCAACTTCTGTGTTTGCAAACTGTTTTCAATTTCTGCAAGTAAGCTCAATTTCTGAAAGTTACAGAAATCATTTCTGCAGTTTCGTCTCAGGGCATTTGTTTGTTCGAATCTTGCTTAAGTTGTAATTGTGCATCAGTTCAGTTAGTAGTTTGTTCTGTATTGGCTTGCAACTGAAATTCTGTATTTGGTTTCCAAGTCTGCATTTCCATTTCTGCAATAGATGAATTCTGTGTCAAGTGATGTCTAGGTTTTGTTTCCTGATTTTATATTGAAATGATCTCATTTTCATAGCAATTGGTATAGGTCTCTGCACTTGGTTCCAGCTACATTGCATGCATCAGCTTTTGTTTTAGCATTCAGATTTGTCAATGTTCTGCAGTTGTCCTGAAATAGTTATAGTGGACTTCTGAATTCAACCTAGTACTGCAAACTCCTTCCTTTAAGTTTTTGCAAGGTTCCTTTAAGTTTTGCATACTATTTCTGCCAGCCATCTCAATTTCTGCGATTCCCAATTACCATTTCTGCATTTGTATCAGTGAGTTTTGCATTGAAACTTAATTGCATTGGAAATCAGATAACTTGTATGACTTGTGCATCCAATTCATGTTGCATTTCGTTCTTGCACATTTATGTCCTGCACTAGCTTGATTTCAAGTAAATACTTATTCAATTCTGAATATTTTCATCCGTGTTTACTTCCATTGAAAGCATATCTTTTTAAGCTTCATTGCACAATTAATAGTCTGTAGTTAGTTCAATTGTTGGCACTTCAAATTTCTTTAATTGCTATTCCTTTGTTTAGTTTATTTAGTTACATTTCCTTTCTTTCCATTGCATTTTCATTGCTAAGTGAAACAAAACCCACATTCTATTTGAAACCCAAAAACATTGACGACACATAAATGCAAGTTTGAATCGAACAACTTGAATTAGTCCTTGGAAAAATACGACCTGTGGCCCCTTTACTACGCTTTTCTTCTTTGATTGCAAAAAGGGTTTCCAACAATTTATAAATTTCTAAATTCTGATGGATCTACATTCGTGACAACTTTAATTAGCTAAATTGGGTCCATCAAATTTTTGGCGCCGTTGCCGGGGAACATACTAGTTGAGTTGTTTGATTTTTGCTTGTGTGCTTTCATTTCATATTTTTCTTGATCCATTTTTCTTGCACTTACTGCTATATCTTCTGATTTGATTTTATTTGATTCATTTTTCTCTATACTTGTACTGTGATTTGTTCTTGTTTTTATGACCAGGTCTACAGGTGGTAATCTTGAGGATTTTGACCCTGAGATTGAGAGGACTTTCAGAGCTAGGAGGAGCCAGCTCAGTGTTTCAGAGGCTTTTGATATTATTCCTACTCAGTCTATTTCCACCTATTCAGTTGATCAGATGGCAGACCACCAGAAGACCATGAAAGAACTAGCAGCACCAGATGCTTCATTCCAGTACTCTAGTATTGCCTATCCAGAGCTGGGTGGAGATTTTGAGCTCAGATCTGGACTCATCCATCTTTTGCCTAAATTTCAAGGTTTATCCGGAGAGGATCCAAATAGACACTTGCATGAATTCCATGTTGTTTGCTCCACTATGAAGCCTCAGGGCATTTCAGAGGAAGACATCAAACTGAGGGCTTTTCCATTTTCTTTGACTGGAGCAGTTAAGGACTGGTTTTATTACTTACTTACTGGGCATGTGTCTAGCTGGATTTCCATGAAGAAGGTTTTCTTAGAAAAATATTTTCCAGCCTCTAGGACAGCAATTATCAGAAAAAGTATCTGTGACATTCAGCAGATAGTGGGGGAGACACTCTATGACTACTGGGAAAGATTCAACAAGCTTTGTTCCAGTTGCCCCAGCATCAGATTAGTGAGCAGCTTCTCATCCAATACTTTTATGAGGGATTATTACAAATGGATAGGATTATGATTGATGCAGCAGCTGGAGGGGCCTTAGTCAACAAAATCCCACATCAAGCCAGGGAGCTTATTTCAAATATGGCTGAGAACTCACAACAATTTGGAAGCAGGGCATTATCTACTCGAGGGGTTAATGAAGTTCAAGGGGTTCCTAATGATCAAAAGGAGATTAGTAGTGCATTGTTAGAACTCACATCAGCTGTTAAGCAAATGGGTCTTCAGATTTCAAGTAAAAATTCAACTCCTTCAGCACCTCTACAATCAAGTCAAATGGTGATGAGTGTATGTGGTATTTGTTCTAGCAAGGAACACACTTCAGATTTATGTCCCAACCTACAACAAGATGAGTCAGTAGTCGCTTTGGTTAGGGGACAATTTCAAGCTAGGAACAATCCATACTCTCCTACTTATAACCCCGGGTGGAGGGATCATCCAAACTTGAATTATGGGAATTTTTTTTGCCAACAAGGCCCACCACAACAACAATCACAGCAACCCCAACAAATGTTTCAGCAAGTGCAGCAGCAACCACTACAATCATAGAAACAAAATCAGCAATTTCAGCTTCCAAATCAAACATTTCAGCAGCCATTTCAAGGGTTTCAACAAGGTTTTCAAGGGAATCTGAGTTATACACAGCCATATCAACCTCCACAGCAACAAGTTCAACAACCACAGCAAAATTTCCAGCCTTGGAACCAAAGTTTTCAGCCCCAACAGCCCCAACAACCACATTTTCAAGGATCGCAACAAGTTCAACAATTTCAGCCTACTTCCTCATCATTTCAAGGTCAATCAAGGAACTATACTAACCAAGGAGGCTATGGGAGCTCAAGTGGAGGAAATGCACAACAACAACAAATGATGGAGATGATACAACAAGTGCTACAACAACAACAACAACAACACACTCAATATCTAGAGAGACAAATTGGGCAAATGACTAGTGATATAAATCAAAGTAAAGCTCAAGGATCAAGTCTACTACATTCCCAAGCTGTTACTAACCCTAAGGGAAATGTTAGCGCAATTTATTTGAGGAGTGGGAAGGTTGCATCAACTCAAAATGACCCAAGAGCTGAATTTTTAGAAAACAGGGCAGCATCTTCACTTCCAGCCCAAATCAGTGCCGAAACCACTGCAATTTCAGTGGATACCACCCCTAGCTTGTGCCCAACTTCTTCATCTAGCAATCCTCCAATTTTGGTGGAAAACGAAGCACAAATCAGTGGCGAGACAGATTCTACAGCAGCTCCAAAAAACAGGGCAGCAACACAAAAATCAGCCCCACCCATTTCAGTTCATGAGGAGGAAGTTTCTATTCCTTTGCCTTTTCCAAATGGGAGAACTCCAACCGGAAGACAAGGGGAAGAGGAGAAAGCAAAAGAGTACAATGAACTGGTAAAACTTTTTAGTAAAGTTGAAATTAATGTACCCTTGCTGACAATGATTAAACAGGTTCCGAAATATGCAAAATTTTTGAAAGATCTATGTGTTAACAAGAGGAAGCTTAAGGAAAATGAAATGGTCAGCATGGGGAAGAATGTTTCATCATCATCCATGCCATACCTCAGAAATGTGAAGACCCTGGCATGTTCACTGTATCTTGTGAGATAGGAAGCACCACGCTACATGATGTTATGCTTGATTTAGGAGCTTCTATTAATGTCATGCCCAGGACAGTCTTCCAGATGCTTGGCATTGGACCTCTACAGCCCACTGGAGTTGTGATTCAGCTAGCAGACCCGAGTCAGACCCGCCCGGCAGGAGTCATTGAAGATGTGTTGGTTAAAGTGAAAGAATTGATTTTCCCAGCGGACTTCTACATTCTAGACATGGAGGGAGAGTACCTTGCACGTAGATCCCCACTTATCCTCGGAAGACCTTTTCTGAAGACTGCAAGAACTAAAATTGATGTATATGCTGGTACCCTTTCGATGGAGGTGGGAGACACAGTAGTCCAGTTTAGTATTTTTGATGCCATGAAGGACCCTAAGGGAAATCGTTTTATTCTGAGCATAGACACCGTGGATGAGACTGTTGAGGCACAGATTATTGATGATGATGGTACATTTGACATAGTGAGAGGAGAGTTGGTTTCAGAGGAGGATTTACCTGATTTTTCTTGCTTTGTATTTTGTGATGATATTGTTTTTGATAGCCCTAATCTTTTTAATGAGGTTGTTGCAGGTATTACTAAGGAGGCATGCACAGGAGATTATTCTACAGGTGTAGGGGATTGTACAGAGCCCCAGGGACCACCACCATTTCCAGAAAGTGTAGGGACTTGCATGATTGGAGCAAGTACCCAAGGATCACCTATTCTAGTTGATTGTCCACCAGATTTTGAGCCAGAGTTGGAGGTATTTCTTGTAGACCCAATAGACATTTTTCAGCATGAACAGGTAAGTATTTCTTCTTTTCCTTTAGAAAATTTCAGGGAGATGTCTAGATTTGCATGTGAGGAATATCTTGATACATCAATTGTGAAAAATAATTGTGAAAATTCTTTTGAGGTACCCGGGCTTGATTTTCTGCATTGTTATGATATTCTTGAGACAGATTATGCTAAAATTGATTTTGAAAAATTTTTAGAGCCTGAAATTGAAATTGTTTATTGTGAAGAGTCTCTTGTTATTTCTTATGCTGAAATTGAATGTGAAAAACTTCTAGAGGTACCCGAGATTGACTTTATTGACTGTGAAACTTTTCTTGATATATCTCATATAGAACATGCTTGTGAAAAATTTACTGAGGTACCCAAAATTGATTTTATTGGATGTGATGCATTTTTAGATACATTTTATGTAGAGATTGATGATATTGCATTTTTATCTTACCCTGTACGCTTGAGAAAGGTTTTACATATTTTTGCAGGGTCTCAGAGATTTCTTGAGTGGGTTCTACATCTAGACAGTCTTCAACCACCTGGAAAATTTTCCAAAAAGAATAAAGAGGGAGGAGATGATCTTGCTTTGACTTATAGCACTCCACCTCTGAAGTGGCTATTGTACTTAAATCACCTTCGGCTACCTGGACAGTTTATTGCAAAGTTTAAGTGTGGGGGAGTCATGCAAAATAAAATTGAGCAAATTAAGGAAACATTTTCAGCTACTCCTCGACTACCCAGATGGAGATTATTCCTAAATAGACTCCGACCGCCAGAAATAAAAGGGAGTTTACTTTTTCTTGCATTTTCTTTCATTGCCTTTTTCATCTTTATGCTTGCTAGAAGTAGAATTTTCTTTTAAAATGAATTCTTGTTAATAAATGCATGAATAGGGTAGAATGAATAAAAAGACATTGTAAATACCATTGTATGATTTTTGGCACTTTTTCTTCATGAGTAGGGATAAATGTATCCCTTTAGGTTATCTTCATAACATTTTAGAGTCTTTTGAAAATAAATTAAATTTGGTTGTTAAAACTTAGGGTTTGAGCTCATGGATGAAATCTTGGATGCTTGAGTACTACTTGGCCATGGATTCTTGATTGAGGACTTGAGATGAATTATTTTTACCTAGTGAGGGATAGCCTTATTTTTGTGACACATACATGTGATTGTACTCTAGAACTTGCTTAGGTTCTTTCAAAACCATATTTCAATGATTGGATCACATCTATAGAGGCTAATAAATTTGTTTACCTTTCCATGTCAATTTTTGACAATAATCATGCCATTCTATTTTTCTTTCCTTATTTTCTACTCCTAACCACACTTTCTAGGGATTTGCTTGTTGGGGATGTTCTTTGTTGCTATTTTGCCCGAGACGGACAAAAGATTAAGTGTGGGGGAGTGGATAGTGTGATGGAAAAAAGTGGATAGTGTGATGAAAAAAAAGTTCATTTCATTTTTGAGTTGAAGCCAAAAATTGCCAATTGGAGTGGAGCTTGGTATTAAATTTAAATGGGGGAATTCAGTTGTGAATTGGAGGTGAAGTAATCTTGAAAAAAATCTGTAATGGAAGTAATGGCACGAAAAAAAAAACAGAAAAAAAACTGTGCCATGAGAAGAAAAAAATTGAAATCAATGGAGTTTGTAGCACAAATGGTTTGGATTAAGAATTTGGAAGTAGGAATTATGGAAGATGAAATCAGTAACTCTTTGCTAAGTTTGGAATGAGTTGTAAAGTTTGACTTGAAGCAGGAAATGGTGTGCAGAAATCTGAACCAAGGTGGAAACAAGTGAAGAAAAAAAATCTGTGTAAGGAAAAATCAAGAATTTTGTGCCAAAATGGAAATGCTATGAAATTGTTTCGGCCACTCTTCTAGGAGCTGAATTGCAGCTATATATTTCTGAAATCAGTGCAAGGGTTGCTGGAATTTGAAGAAGAGAAAAAAAAAAGAAACAAAACAGTTTGTATCAACTTGAAAGTGAGTGTGCCATGGATGGAATTGAATTTGTTGAGCTTAAATTCTCAAGTGAAGCATATGGATTTTCCATTGTTAATTGAGGTTAATTGCTGCGAAATATCAGTGAATTGCAAGGTTTACAAGTTAAGTGTGGAGCTGTCCAAATAAACAAGTTGCAGCTGCCAACAAATTCAGAAAAGGAAAAGCAGTTTGAAAAAAAAAAACAGTGAAGAAAAATTCTGAATTCGATTTTATTTGAGTGCTTTAATCTGGGAGAAGTTTGGAAGCTACTGGTTTTGAGAAATCAGATGTGAATAAGAAGAAGCTGCAACTGAAATAAGAAAGCAGCAACTGATGTAAAAACAGAAAAAAACAGATTGAAAAAAAAACAACAAAGAAGCAAGTTGGCACATTGAAGTTTCGGCACCAAGAATTAGTGAAGATACTCTCATCCAAATTGAAGATCTGCTCCATTACATTCTGATTTCAGTAGAGGAAAGAAAGAAAGGAAAAAAAATCAGAAAAGAAAAGAGGAAACAAAAATGGCACACTAGAGGAGAATTTGGCACAAGGAGTTGAATTCTTTTCATCAAATTTTAGAAGGGCTTTGCAAAGATTCACTCCACCACACTTTGGATTTCATTATGTGGACTGAAAGGAGGGCAAAATGCATCAAGAATATCCTTGAACATTCAAGTCTTCCATTCCATCAAATTTGCTATTTTTCATGACTTTTATTTCATTTCTACCATTTCATATGTCATTTCACTTTTGAATACACTTTTATAGATGTTGATGCTATTCATGAATAATGGTAGAGAGTAGATAATAAGCAAGCATATGGTAGTGCAAGAAGCATGTATGTGTGAGTGAGCTCCAATTTCATCATGTACTTAAAACTTAGGAAGAGAGCCACCAAAAGTTTCCCTTGAGAGGTTTAGTGAGTGAAATTCATCTCAATGAATCATGAAGGTTGAATTTGCTAAGTTGTTGATTTAAGGACAAGATATTAGTCTATAGAGTTTAGATTTTTGAGAATTAACAACCCTAGGTAATTTCTTTTCAATTGCTTCTACTTATGTTTGGAAATAAACTAGGGGATACATATTTAGTACTTTTCGCGAGACGCTCAAGCATAAGTGTGGGGGAGTTGATAAGTGTCATTTTATTGATCATTTTATATGTTTAAATCTGTGTTTGACCCATATTTTACTTGTGTAATTGTAGATTTATCCTAGGTTTTAGAATTTATACTCTTTTTGGACTTAATTGCAAATTTTGATATTTTCGAGTTGTTTTGTCATTGAATTTTTGATCTACTCTTGTAGGCTTGAAGGGATCATGAACCTAGGTCAGGTTGGGTCAAATGTTGAGTCAAAAGTGGACTAGATCAAGTGATCAAGCGACGACTCATTTGGACCGTCCGATGCAAGAACGGTTAGATCTGGACCATATGGGAACTTCTGATCAATCCGAGTTGGGATTAAGGCTAATCAAGCGATCAGATCAAGATCTGAGAGTTTCAGCTCAATCGGAGATCATCTAGCCGTTGGATCATGATTAGAGTGATCTAGACCATCCATACAAAGATCAAGGTGATTTGAACCATCCGTTGTAGATCTGGCAGATCCGAGTTACCATGAGGATGATCCTGACCTCTGATCAAGATCTGTAAAATTTGAGTCAAATCAGACGAAGATCCACCGTTGGATTTAATGGAATTGATCTCAGTCATTCATTGGTTAACTACTTAAACTGCCCTCAGATCCGAAACAGGGGGTCGCGACCTCACATTTCCAGCTGAGTTCTTCTTCGTTTCTCTTCAGTTTTCATCGTTTTCTTTCAAATTTCTTCCATCAGAGGCGTGGCCAACTCGATCCCGATCTTGGATCAAGATCTGGATCCTTGGGAGAAGGTTTCAATGGCGATTTTAGCTCGAGATTGTGCCGGATGCAGAGCATGCTTGAGGGTTTCGGCAGATCTGTGATTTGAGCTCTTGGATCTCAACCGCGTCCATTTCCTCCCATCTGAATCATCTGTAGGGGTTCTAGGATGAGTTCAGATGACTTCCAAATCATCACCACATCCTTCCACATCGAGATCTAAGAGTTTGAATTGGAATTTTCCAGCTGTGTGCAGTTTGGAGCAAGATCTGAATTGGAGCCAATTTTCCACTGATTTGCGAGTTTAAGGGGTTCTTGGCTTGCCCTTGCGTGACGAACAAGGTGGTCTTGATACATGGGAAGGATCGAGATTAGATTTCAATGAGAATTTCTGTTGTTTTCAGCTGTAATTTCAACTCTGCTTTTCATTTCTGTATTTGTTTTCAAATCAGCTGCTTAAGTTCCTTATATTGAGTTGTTTCAGCTTTAATTTCGCTTCATTCTGCAAGTAGATCATTAGGAAGTTTGTTTAGTGAACAAAATTCTTCGAATTGCAGTTTATTTCATAGTTTAATTACTTCGTATCAGTTTAAGCTTTTAGTTTCAGTTTAACAGTCTCCTGCATTTCAGTTGTTTTCTGCAA
Source organism: Boesenbergia rotunda (assembly GCA_024364735.1). NCBI lineage: Eukaryota > Viridiplantae > Streptophyta > Magnoliopsida > Zingiberales > Zingiberaceae > Boesenbergia > Boesenbergia rotunda. The sequence goes on along the minus strand of JAGFNQ010007238.1, from coordinate 156,089 downwards.
CTTTTGAATTCTGATTCAAGTTACTTTTAGTTTATCTGCTGAATTCATTTGGAAGATTGCATCATATACTTAGTTATTGAATTCAATTGTTGAAATTAGCTTCACGAATAGAGTATCAACTTCTGTGTTTGCAAACTGTTTTCAATTTCTGCAAGTAAGCTCAATTTCTGAAAGTTACAGAAATCATTTCTGCAGTTTCGTCTCAGGGCATTTGTTTGTTCGAATCTTGCTTAAGTTGTAATTGTGCATCAGTTCAGTTAGTAGTTTGTTCTGTATTGGCTTGCAACTGAAATTCTGTATTTGGTTTCCAAGTCTGCATTTCCATTTCTGCAATAGATGAATTCTGTGTCAAGTGATGTCTAGGTTTTGTTTCCTGATTTTATATTGAAATGATCTCATTTTCATAGCAATTGGTATAGGTCTCTGCACTTGGTTCCAGCTACATTGCATGCATCAGCTTTTGTTTTAGCATTCAGATTTGTCAATGTTCTGCAGTTGTCCTGAAATAGTTATAGTGGACTTCTGAATTCAACCTAGTACTGCAAACTCCTTCCTTTAAGTTTTTGCAAGGTTCCTTTAAGTTTTGCATACTATTTCTGCCAGCCATCTCAATTTCTGCGATTCCCAATTACCATTTCTGCATTTGTATCAGTGAGTTTTGCATTGAAACTTAATTGCATTGGAAATCAGATAACTTGTATGACTTGTGCATCCAATTCATGTTGCATTTCGTTCTTGCACATTTATGTCCTGCACTAGCTTGATTTCAAGTAAATACTTATTCAATTCTGAATATTTTCATCCGTGTTTACTTCCATTGAAAGCATATCTTTTTAAGCTTCATTGCACAATTAATAGTCTGTAGTTAGTTCAATTGTTGGCACTTCAAATTTCTTTAATTGCTATTCCTTTGTTTAGTTTATTTAGTTACATTTCCTTTCTTTCCATTGCATTTTCATTGCTAAGTGAAACAAAACCCACATTCTATTTGAAACCCAAAAACATTGACGACACATAAATGCAAGTTTGAATCGAACAACTTGAATTAGTCCTTGGAAAAATACGACCTGTGGCCCCTTTACTACGCTTTTCTTCTTTGATTGCAAAAAGGGTTTCCAACAATTTATAAATTTCTAAATTCTGATGGATCTACATTCGTGACAACTTTAATTAGCTAAATTGGGTCCATCAATGACTTCACCTATAACTGTAATTCTTACCAACTTGTAGATATTCCTTGCTAACTTCTGTCATTTCATTACCGTCAAACCTTCCTTGTTGACCTTTATCACTCGTTCACTAATTTGTAATTACAACCAATCCCATATAATGTTCCTAGTGAGATCAAATTCTTCCTTAGCATGGGTATATGTCTGACATCACATTGGGTTTTGACTATACCATCAAATATTTTGATTATGGTGTTCCCTTTTTCGATAACTCAGCATGACACATCATTTTCCATTAACATTTAATCAGAATTCACTACCTGTCAAACCACTCTCTATTTAGAGTCATGTTATAAGAACATGCAGAGTTTGAGATTCATGCATTAGTCAGCTGCTCCACATTGGATATGACTGATAGCATATCTCCGTCACCATTCCCTAAATTTTCTCTCTTCAACAATGTTTGCAAATTTCATTGAATTATCTTTATTTTTTGTAACATGTTTCTTCGTCTATGGGCAAGCTCTATTAATATCATCTTCTCCTCCACACTTATATCAAGTGATCACTTTGTTTCTTCTTGACTTAAAACGAATTTTGTTGTCATCGTATGATCCATGTCAAGATTTGATCATACCACGCTCTTGATTACTATTTACTACAAGTCCTTCTCCCTAAAAAGCTTCATCACTTATTTTCTTCCTTTGATGAAAACCTAGCAACACACCTAATCTCCTCCAATTCAAGAGTTTCTTACTCTATATTAAAGTAGTAATCAAATTCTCATACTTAGGAGATGAATATAGAGAATTCGACAATATCGACGCCTTGTCTTCATCCTCGATTTTCACATCAACTTGCTTCAAAGTATTCACGATTTAATTGAATAAGTTGATGTGCTGGCTCAAATCAGTTTCCTCTATCATTTTTAGTCTATATAACTTTTGCTTGAGATATTGTTTGTTTGTTAATGACTTGATATGCACCAACTTTTTAACTTTTGTCAAACTGTTATTGGTGACTTCTCGTCCAAGACATGATACATCACATCATCCATAAGAGAAAGTTCGATTATTGTTATTATCTTCACCTGAAGTTATTCCCAATCTGATCTCTCCATGCTTTATAATTTCCTTTCTCTTAGCACCTTCATCATGTTTTATTGCACCAACAAGTTCTTGGCCCTTCTATGTCATAATCTATCGTTCCTAGTTCCTTCAAACTTTATCATATAAAACTTCACACAAGACGCCCCTTACACGTTGAAGAAATCTACCAAAATCTCATTCTGATACAAATTGTTGCACAAAGGGGACAACACTTCTCAACTTCTAACGTGGAAGAAGAGGAAAAGAGAAAGAGATCGCGTCAAGAACAAGATAAAGATGCACAAAAAAGAGCAAACACGAGCAAGAAGAAGAGAGAGAAGAAAAGTTACTATGGTTCGGTGGTGTGTCTACTCCATAAAACTATCGAAGTTTTATTATAATTTACTCTACATAAAAGAATTCTCATAATGATCATGATTCTATAATAGATTTTATAATGATCCCTATAAATAGTGCACAAGCCCCAATATGTCATAATAGACTTGAGAAACTATGACAAAATTCTATTATGAAAATTCATAACAGATTATATTACAAAAAAATGTGATATATTTTTTTTCCATGACATCACTCGTATTGACCTTCGCTCGGAAATAAGTCACCCGTCAGTATGCTTAAAAAATTACTTAAGTGTCATACCATTGCACCATGACTCAAGGGGGGAAAATTAAAAACCACAACCTGTAGGCCCTATAGAGAGGGGCAAATAGCCCAAAAAAAACAAACTAGATCTTTTGTTTTTGAACTCGGTAAATCAAAATCACCCCGGGTACTTACACAACCTACTTTGTTAGCTTGGTTATTTTTTTTTAATTGACACTAGATATTTAGCTTGTGTTGACTAGTCTCAGGGGTGATTGGTCCGGTCTCATAAAAGTTTTTCGCCAGTCACTAGAGTAAATCAAAAAATGCTCACAGTCATTTGCCCAACATTTTTAGGTCAACCACCACTACGCCAAAATAGGTGTTTTGCGACGGTTCATTATGTGATTTGCGGCGGTTCAAACTGCCGCTATTAACTATTTGCGGCGGTTCTGAAACTGCCGCTATCCGTAGTGTCGCCAGCCATTTTGCGACGATTTTGAGCAACCGCTGGTACAACCGCCGTGAATTATTTTGCGGCGGTTTGGGTGGCAGTTAAACCGCCGTAAATCACTTGACTAAAAAGTCACGCTAAAAGTTTAACAACGGTTTGAAAACCGCCGCTACATGGTGAATGGTGATAGTTAATAGCGGCAGTTTGAAACCGTCGCAAATGGTGAATGGTGATAATTAATAGTGGCGGTTTTGGTGGTGATTGAACTGCCGCAAATCACTTTGTTAAAAAGCACGTTAAAATTTTAGTGGCGGTTCTCGAACCGCCGCGAACAAAAAAATTTTATACCGATTTCAACCACCACAAAATTTATTATCATGAAATTACTAAAATTATTACGATGGTATTAAGAAGGTACAATTTGTGTGCAATTTGAAATCGTCACAACTAATTTAATTCAAAAGGTATTAAGAACAAACCAATGCATCAAATGTAAGTTTATCTTGCTAATGTCTAAGCAAATACAAATCCTTAACATAAAAAAATCTTAACAACAGTAGACTTGTAATCTAAAGAAAAAAAGACTAAAGGTTAAAAGATGATGATAATCCTTCATTTTGGGGTTCATTACTAGCCTCGGAAGAGCGCCTTGCTTCTAATGGTGAGCCTATGCCTGTTGCCTGAAATTAGATAAAACGTCAATATTAGAAGTTTGATCTTGTAAAAGATGTTATATGAGACAGAATTTAATTGCAAGAAAAGACATATTGCTATCGATCCATCAAATTATAGATTAGACATAAGAAAACAAAAACATAAACATATTACCGGTGGCTTGTATCATGTGTGTGTATGAAATTAAATCCAGTTGGTGGTTTGTGCATGTGTGGCATTCATTTTACTTTGCATTTTACACTAAAGCAGGTTCAATCCTACTGGTGGCTGGTGGTGGGTGTATGTGTGTATGCACGCTATGCATTAGCGCGTGTATCATATTCATTCCTTTTTATAGCACATATTGCAGGTTCAATCATGGTGGTGTCTGGTGTGGGTTGTTTGTGTGTGTGGCATTCATTTGATTATGTGTGTGTGTGGCTAGAATGCAGTTCCATTGCAAAACAATAAGCATATCAACGCCACAGTCATGCTTATAACATACCAACAGGTATGAACCTCAAATCATTTTTGTTGGTCTAAGGAAGGTTATACATGCAGATGAGGTTAAACTCAACACCATACCACTTTATATATATATATATATATATATATATATATATATTTGTTGAAACCATAATCTGTATTAAATTGGCAAAGCATCAGACCATGAAACACAACTGAACCTTGATAGCACCCTATGGATAAACAACTCTCTACAGAAGACAGATGTGTATGATGTTTTCTTGTATACAGACAAGCATACAATGTTAACTATGAAGTTAAGATACAGTGATCTTGTATACAAACAAGGATCCTGCTTAATAGAAATGTCCACCTTAGTGAATTTTCATTGTGCAGAGAAAATATACAGAAACAAAATGTAGTAATAATTAGCATTAGCAGTAATAAAACATTTAACAAGCAGTGAAGTAGCGCTAGCAGTAATAATTAACATAGATAATCAAGTAATTATGGCTCGCTATAAAAACAACAACCATAGCAAATTTATAGTGGGAGCCAAGAGCATTGAAGTCAATAGAAACTATACCTGATTAGCCTGTAAACCAGTGGGAAATTGACCTCCTTGTTGACTCATAATAAAGGTCATTTGATCTTGCAACAATTTTAACTGTAGCTTCAAGCTCTCGTGTTCAGCTCTTGATGGACCATCGAATTGAACCGAGCCTCCCGAGCGAGATGATGACCCAAGTTGGGATGGACATACACCAAATCCCATGCCTCGAACAGATCCCGGGTGCTCTTTCCCAAAGACTTTCGCAAATGCTTCATCTGTAGAAGATCCTTGACTAATCTCCTTTTCTAAATCTTCCTATCGAAATTAAATGAAAATTATGAAGTCTAAGCATAAATTACATATTTAGAAACAATATAAACACTCAAAACATCCAAAATATATTTATCACTCACATTCTTTTTTTGGGCCTCATCAATGACAAAAGATCCATCTTTCTTTGTGTGAGCAACAAGATACATTTCCCCTCTACTATATTTTCTGCTTGTTTGAGTTTCCTTACATTGTGCGATAACATTAATTAGATCTAAAACCCACCAAATCATTTTGCTACAATTAACAATATCAACAAAAAGAGAATAAAATATATGTACCAGTTCGTGTTGTTTTCTGGCGAGTGTCTTTGACCCAAGAGTGTGAGGAATTGTTTGCCGCTTTCTATTAGCAATATTTTTTTCACTCAATGCCTGCACATTAATATATACGTAGATTAAAAAACTAATGGGCATAACTAAGAGTTGATTACCAATAATATTAAAAAAAATATGGGAATAATGTAATTATATTATTGTACTACCTTTCCTTCAGCACTTAATTTATATTCCAAAAAGACTGCCCAATGCTCTTTAGGAATCCCATTAGGGTGCAAGTTGACATTTTCTTCCCATCTACGCTCTGGTTGGTAATGGCTTTGAAATACTCTACATTTGGTATCTCTCCATTTTTTTTGAAAGACTTCCAATTATATACTTCTTCTGATGATCATCATCAACAATATATTTTTCCTTCAAATCAAACACAAAATTATTATCAAACAATACCAAGAGGGTCAAATTTATGCAATTAATTATTATTCAAACCTGGATATTTCTTTTATATATGTTTTCCTTATAATCCAAAGGAACTTTATGCCAAGTGTTATATATTATAGGGAAGTTGTTAAAATTACTACCAACATGTCCCAAATATCCTCCCAGTAAGCCACCAGAATCTCCAATTGGTTGATGCTTATCATTCCATTCAGTAATTATTCGTTTTCCAGTTGCAAGTGCAACTACATCTTGCACTTTGAGTTGCCGTTCTTCTTTGTTACCTTGCTCATCTAAAAAAAATCATATTCAAAATTAACATAAAATAAACCAATAATTAAATATAAACAAGCAAATAAAATTTAGTAAATAAAAATCACAAACCAATGACATCAACTGTCCACACGATTTTAGTCCTACTCTTGGAGGCCGTTAAAGCTTCTTCCTCTTCATGATCTCTTAAAACTTCTTCCTCTTCATGATCTCTTAAAACTTCTTCTTCTTCAAGATCCCTTAAAGTTTGGTCTCTAAGATCTCCTACTACAGTGTTTGAGAGACTTTGGGCATTGCATTGCTCAAGTTGGTGGGAAGAAGTTCCATTCTTAGTGGATGAACTAATGTGAACTGTAGGTGCGCTCTAGGTAGACATTTGAGATGCTTTCTCAAGTATAGGTGCGCTCTGTGTCGAATGACACCTAGGAGGATGTCTCTTTTTTCTAGGCATATCTGAAATTGTTTTTACAAAATACAGATTGTGCAAAATACAAATATTATAATTTCACACACATATGCATATATAATGATAACATTATTAGGACATGAAAACACATGTAGCATGAAAATTGAAATTGTAAGTTATCACAATAATTAGGAAACAACCTGCTAATTTTATCAAAAAAAAACACAATTAAAGATATATGATTGTCATACAGATCAAGACAAGAAGGTTTATGTTGATCTGTGGTGGGAGTTTTTTTAGTCAATTACAATAGCTAACATGGGTGTATTGAGGTGAACGTGTTGGTGCTATTGCTTTCAAAAACAAATCAGTATCTATAAACAAATCAATATCTCATCAAATACAGATCGTTTTCCGGTATATGTTGTTAGAGGCCAAAGAGGCAAACCCTTGAAGGAAGGAATACGCAAATAAACAGAGGGAGAGGGAGAGGGAGAGGGAGAGGGAGAGGGAGAGAGGGATACCTTCAATGATGCTATGTGTGAGTCGTGACACCGAGATGGCGAGAGTGTGTGAGGAAGGGAGAACCATGAACGGCGAACAGTGAGGCGAATGGTGAGGCGAACGGTGAGGAGGGTGTGTGACGAACGGCGAATGGCGAAAGGCGACGTCGAACGGTGAGGGCGAGCACGGGCGAAAGCGAACGGTGAGGCGAAGGCAGCGAACGCGAAAGCGAAGGCAGCGACGGCGTTTAGGGCAAGCACATGGTTTTCCACTCCTTAAACCCTATATTCTTTAAAAGCCTTCTTAAATTATTTTTATAACTTTTAAAATTAATCATAAGTTGTGATAAAATCATTAATAGCTAAAAAAATTATTAGAAAAAACATTAATAGTTTGGATTAATAGCAAAAAATTATTAACAGAAAAGAATTATAATTTATAATTTAGAACGTTAACAAAACAATATTAAAAATTAAAAAAAAAATTATTAGCAAAAAATAAATAAATAAAATTTATTTTTATTTTCGAATTTTATATCTTTTTAATAGCTAATAATTTTTTTTAAAATTAAATAAATACTTTAGTACAACATTTAAAATATAAATTAATTCTATAAATTTTTGCGACAGTTTACAAAACCGCCGCTATACGGTAATTTTTTGCGACGGTTTCATAAAACAGTCGCTGTATGTTAACATCAGATGTGACCATCACGTAAATCGCTGATAGAATATAATAATTTAGCGACGGTTAACATGAAACCACCGCTAAATTCTATTATTTTGCAGCAGTTGCCAAACCGCCGCAAACGCCGTCATAAAATACATATTTTGCGACGGTTTTGTAAACTGCCGCAAAACAACCGTCGCGAAACTAACTTTTTGGTGTAGTGCACCCATTAAGAAAAATTTATCCGTTAAATCATTAAAGTTGGAACTTGATTCTTAAATGTCTGAGAAATTAAGAAAACACCCTACTATTGCACCCTCAAGGTCGTTATCATGGTTGGCTTGCATGTATTAAGAAATGGATTTGATAAAAACATATCGCATTCTGCTCGACCATACTATCGGGTGGTTATTCTATTTATTTTATACGGTAGATCATGTAAGTACCCCGGGTGAGTTTTGATATGGTCAACTGAATCAAGTTAGATCCTGTTGGTATCTGATCCTCGTGTCTAAGTGTGCAGGAGTTTAGGAGTATAAGAAGTAAAGCGGAAGACGTAGCGGACGAGAAGAATGACACGGGAAGCGAGCTGATGGGCTTGGTGCATCCGAATGATGTGGAGGTCTGTGAAAGAGTACTCTGGTAGAGTGAGAAGGACGTGCATGACGTTCGAAAGACGAAAAGTCGGGAGGAAGTCCGTTCGAGGAGAAAGGCCGAAGATGGATTCAGGTGAGCCCAACTCCGGATGACCTTAAATCACCTAGAACACCCGTCGGAAGACTGGTCAACAAGTTGTTGATCAGGTCAACCAGGGCACCCAGTTGGACTCTGGCGCTAGTATTCCCAAGCGCCCAAATTAACTCGGGTGCCCGAGAATTAAAGATTTCACAAAAGTAGTCATTTATGGTTGTTTGCGATATGGATAAACACCGACCACATGTCAAGCGCCCGTGTGCACTTGAGCTGCCGAGAAGTGTCACGTCAACATTTCGATAAACTTTTACAGGAGCTATGAATATACCCTAAACTCAATTTATTTGATCAATCAGATTATAACGAATTTCTTCTTGAGTTTTCTCTATTTTTCTTTGAGTTCAAATTATGTGAAAAGTTTCTCTGCCACAAGGAGTACATTTAGAGTTAAGCTTGTCATTGTCTTGGATTAGCAACCATCCTGGCTACAACTAAGTAAACATCTAGTGCATCTTTTCTTTTGCTTAGTAATTGTTTTATGTTCTTGTTCAGTTGATAACTAACCTTATATTTGTTAAGTTGAACAAAAAATCTAGTGTAATTTTTCAAGGACAATTTATCCCCTTCTTGTCGGCCGATCGATCTCATCAAATCAAGTGCGGATTATATCAAGTAAGCGAAGTATAAAACTCGCCATCATATTTCCTTGGTATGACTCGTATTATAGCAAAGGTGATTATGCTCACCTTAGATATTCCTCACGGTTCATCGTCAGATTATGTAAAGGAAGATAAATTATGGAGGTAACTTATAGCAGATTGCCAAGTGGCTAGAAGATAGAAGGAGTTTTTTTCCCGAGGGCATGTGTTTGCCAAGAATTTATACATGCTCCATTAGTAAATTTGTCACCCTCTAACCAATTGAACATCTCGTAGGGACAATATGACCTGTATTGTTTTTTGGTAATTGAGTTGGAAGTACTCAAAAAAAATTTCAAAGATTAAGAAGAAATGTGACATTTAGTGATTCATTTAAGGATACTGCCATTATGGGATGTTAGGTTTTTGGTCGTCTATCGTGAGCGTTTTTCGATTTATCATGATGACTGATAGTCGATAGAAAACTTTCATAAGACTGAATCAGTTGTCCCAAGTTCAAATATATATATATTCTCTATTGTGGACCACCCATTGCGGATTCATGTGCGACGTGACTCGAGGTGGTGGTGTCTCAAGTCTGTTATTTTTTAAACCAAAACACACACAAACTGAGGCACCTCCCATTCAGTGTTTTTTTTACTATTCTAAAAAATAATATTTTCTATCATAAATCCTAGATACATATACTATACCTCATTAGTATATAAATTTTTTTATGATGAACACTATAACTCAAGAGGGAAACTGAATCCTAAAGAAAAAATTTTATGAGATTAAATCCACTATAACCCAACTCCTAAATTTTAAAATCTGAAATCCTAAATACATATATTATACCTCGTGAGGATCTAAAATTTTCAATCTAAAACACTATAACCTAAAAGGGCAGACGAATCATAGAAGAAAAATCTTATTGACTTAAACTCATTATAACTCAACTTCTAAATTTTAAAATTTTAAATTCTAAATATATATAATATATCCTAAAAATTAAATAAAAATAAAAAAAATTATTGAACACTAGTAAAGGCGCCTTCAATTGTCACTCATACAAAAATAAATAAACAAAGATCGAGGCGCCTTCCGGATCCGCGATGAGCCACTATCAATTGCTAGAAAAATGTATAAGCAAGGATCTTAAATCAACTGACCCTTGTGGCACATAGAAAGGGAAAAGATTGTCAAAGCTTCTGAGGGTGCGTTTGGGTGTCAGAGGAAAGCTAACTGACGAAAGCCCATGCCCCCGTTGCATGATCAAGAGCAGCAAGGCCCATGAGTCAGCAAGAGAAGGTAGTCGACGAATCTCGATGAGACTGGAAGACATTCTAGATGTTTCAGAAGTGAACGATTGAGCCCTCATGGGCTGGCTCGATTGGTAAGGTATTTGATTGTTTGCATCGGAGGTCTCAGGTTCGAGAGTCGTCAGTCGCATACGGGGTAAAAATCTAGTCTGCTGGCTTAAATCCTCTCGGGCTCAGGCGCCTTACCATACCAGTAAAAACCGTGATTTACCTCCTCTGGACACTTGTGGGATCGGGACCAGGGGGCTGCTAAGGTGGCGGTTCCACCTTTTTGCATTAGAAGTGAACGATTGAGATGACGAATAATCAAAGCATAACTTATTATGACGACGACGATGACGGAAAGAAGATGTCGGCGCCTGCGAAGTTAACACGAGCTTAAAGGGGATGCATCGAAAGCAATTCTGATAGAGCCCTCTTCGACGCTCAAGTCAGAATTTCTTTTCTTTGAGAAGAAAAATGAGGAATTAAAAGTATCTGAACTCTCCAAACTTATTTCATTTTATCTAGGTGCCGAAACATCTTATATGTCTGATGTCTTCCCCTCGCGTATCCCTATCTTCCCTTCCACGTTTCTTAGTCATCGGTTACTTAACAGTTGTTCTCTTCTGGTAACGACCACTGTGACTATTAAGACCCTAATTATCATGCGTTGCAAATAATAATTACCTGCTAACTTTCCGGTTTAGAAGGAGGAGAGAGTACTTAAAGTTTGACTTTCTTATCCCTAAGCTACTCTTTGGGCTCCACTCTCTCGAGTCAGTCTCGGAGTCTAATCTCCCGGATTGACCTCGGAGGTCTTCCTCTATTCTCCCGAGATAGTCTCGGGAGCCCGATCCCCGATCTGACCTTGAGAGCCTTCCTCCATTCTCCCGAGTCAATCTCGGAGTCATCTCCCAGGCTGACCTCGAGGACCTTCCTCCATTCTACCGAGATAGTCTCGGGATCTCATGTAGCGACACGGCTCCTCTAGCCCCATCAGGCGGCTCTCTAGGTCGTGCCCTACGGTCTTCCCACTCCCGGCAGTGAGTTTTTGCCTTCCTTAGGATTCGAACTCTAGACCTCCAAGCTAAGTACTAGAGTTTATGAATCCTGGTACCAAGTGGCGACACGACCCCTCTAGCCCCATCAGGCGACTCTCTAGGTCGTGCCCTATGGTCTTCCCACTCCCGGCAGTGGGTTTTTGCCTTCCCAGGATTCGAACTCTAGACCTCCGGGCTAAGTACTGGAGTTTATGAATCCTGATAGCCAAGTGAGCGACTCACTTGACTATCAGGATTCGTAAACTCTAGTACTTAGCCTGGAGGTCTAAAGTTCAAATCCTGAGGAAGGCAAAAATCCACTGGTCAGGGGTGGGAAGTTCTTATGAGTAACGACGGTCGACGACCAAAGGGGCCAGGTTGTTGGACCGCCAAAATGGAATTTGACCGCCCAAGGGGCCGAGGGGTCGGGTCGACGGGCCGGGTCGTTACATCTCATCCCTAGTTTGACATCAGATCACTAGTTTGGTGGATCTTACCACCTAGCTTTCTCGTGCCAGATATCCCCTCATCCCTATCACTAGGAAATATTAATTTTGATAATTTATTAAAATCGAGCGTACTAGTAATTATCAATAGGATTAAGATAATATTAACATAGTGGAATGTATGTGATTTGGTAGTCCCGTTATTTCATTGCCGAAGTCAGTCACTCCTAAAATTTAATAATAAAGAAACTTTTAATTTTTAGAGGTGGATAAATCTAGTAAAAAGTATTTTTTAATAAAGTAACATAGTTGAAGACCTTTATAAATTGGGAGTGCAGCACGATAGAACATCAACAAATGCGTAGACAACTAAAATAGAAAATATGAGAAATAGATATGAATTAAATACTATTCAAAGTGATTTTATAGTGTAATTCTAATCACCATCGGTGAATTATATAATCCTAACCAGTCAATTGGTCCACCAATCTTGAAACTCTAGCCATAATGATCATTATTTAACACAAAGTTGCTATTTAGTTACGTTAACTATTTGATCCATTAGTCGACCATTTTGGATCGACTATTATATGGTTTGTTGATCGATTCCTCAAAATCGTGACAGATTCTATTAGTGATTATATTATCAATTTATCAGTTGACTACGTGTGCCTTTAGTCAACTGATCTAGATAGAATGAGGATTAGGAATTCCGAATCATGTAAAAATATATATATTTATATATTTGTATTTTCGCTATATTTATTTGATTAACTAATTTTTATCGTTATATTTAATTATTTAAAATTTGATGTAGGAGAATTTAAAAAATTTATTATTATTTTTCATATTTTTCATCTTATTGTATTTAAGATATTTTTGATAATTTGTATTTTGTGTATTTTTTTTTAGGGATTTGAGCTCGTTTAGAAATTTTAGGATTGTAAATTTGTTAATAATTTATTTTTTTTATAATTTCTTTTATTTCTTTACCATATAGAAATTGTAATTTATATATGAGAATTTCTCTATTCATTTGATCTATATAAACATATCTTTAATCCTCAATTATTAATTTTTTTTCCAAAAAAAAAAAGTTGGAGAACCACGTTTTCTCTTCTTATCTTCTCCTCAATTTTCACTTTTAGTTAGCTCGCATGATTTCGATATCTTGTCTAGCATTAGTTGATATCAAAACTAGTAGGTTCTTATTGAAAAAGTTGAGCGTCAAATCCAATAGAAGGTCGTCTTGATTATGGTCGTGTCAAGCAGGTTCCACTTGAGAAAGCCTTATACTATGGTCGTTACACCCCGGACGAGATTGAGGATTTACATAAGTAAGTTACAAATTTAATCCAGCATCTGGCTGTGCGCAATCTTGAAAATCTCGAGATACGTGATCAAAAAGATCAACACGAAGACCTCATATTTTGAGTTAATCTACCCAAATAACTTTTTGGTATGTCACATACGTAGAATTTTATTGATTAAATTGACAAAGTAGGACAGATCTTCAACTATACATAAGTTCCATATCAAATAAAGGTAAAGTTGATTATTATTAAACTCAAGAGTTGAGCATGAGCATGGTTAGAGAATTTGCGACGCTCGTGAAAAATACAAGGAAAAATCAAAATCAATGATTGGGAGAAGATAAAGAAAAAAATTCTTTTGGTTATACTCAAACTTCGTTCCATGGACGATTAAGTTTTGCCATGGAGGACAATATATCTTTGACGCTCAAGATGACCTTGACATATTCAAAGATGATTTAGAGGAGGAAATTGACCCAGGAGAAGTCGATGAACCTGACGCGCTATAATTTGTAGAAAATATTATAATTGAAGAGGAATCTCGGTCTCCAATTGGAGATGAGACCAAGATGACTAATAATCTAATATATGAGGATGTTGAGATAGATGAAGTTGTAAATGAAGTCGGTGATTGTGTGTTGTAAGTTTCAAATGCTAATAATTCTCTAGACAAAGATACCCATCGATACAAAAGTTGAAGAAAATAACTTTCATCCTTAGGTTGTGTTCAAGACAAGGAAGAAGAAATTTATGAAGTTAGCTGGAGACAAATCATGCCCGCTTCAGTTCAGGGAGGCGGAGGAGTTGGCAAGACTTTAATAGGTTACGATGTTTATAGAAATAAGGAAATTGCTTCTTTATTTATTTTAATTAGATTTTTTTTTAAGAAAGATATAAACAATAAAATTGAAATATTTGATGATTCAATTTATAACGAAGATAAGACCTAGCCAACTAGTGAGTCAGTTTATGAGAATGATGAGAAGGATCCCATTTATACAACCTCCGAGTGTGAGAGAAGAAACAGAGAAGATACATATTACCTTTTTTTTTATATATATGAAAAGAAGCTTGATAGTAGAAGCCAAATTGATATGATCTTATATTGGAAGTCTATAAGCGTTGTGGTTAGGGGTGTCAATTCGGGTGGGTCGGGTCAGGTTCGGGTCGGGTTAAATTTTTTTTTTTAAAAAAAACCCCAACCCGAACCCGACCCGAACCCGGCTTTGACCCGAAACCTATAAACCCGAACCCGAACCCGTTCCAACCCGGCCAACCCGCCAACCCGATTTAAAATTTTGAAATTATTAAATATAAACTCAAAATAGTTAATAATATTTTAATTCAAAATACTTATATCTGGTGTTTTTGTTTGATCTTCTTGACCTTTAAGGCTTTAAGTTACTTTCATCATCTGGACGAGGTAATACATTCTGATGATCAATTACTTTCCTTGAAAGGGCTGCTTTCAAGTTTGCTATTTTCAATATAGAAACAATTGTATCTAAGAAACTCAAAAGAGACATTAAGAATATCATAGGTGCAAAAAAGAGCACTAGTTATTGGAGTATAGAAATGCTATTGAGAGAATAAAATAAATAACCTGCTAACTGAACTCTTTAACTTCTCCACTTTCTTTATTCACTTGTGCAGTTGTGCAGCAGCACCAAACTCAACTGTGGAAACCCATTCTGCAAATTTAAGTGTGCTAAGGACCCAACGGTGTCCATTTCTGGACTTATATGAACAAACATCAAGGTCTTTGCTTGTCCACCTATTTAACAAAGGATATAAAATTTTAAATCCAAATAAGATAAAACTTATTGATCTACATCCTTGGAAGAAAACAACTTACCAAGAGAGTCTTGAAGAAGTTGTGTGAGTTTGATATTTCTATAAGGAACATGTGAGTTCTTTTGTGCAAGTGCAGATATAACATCACCCTAAGTTGAGACTCACGGATGCACTGTCAATAAAGAGAAGCCCAGAAAGATAAATCTACTGCTACCAATAGCAACGAAGCAACAACTTAATAATTGGACTTAATTAATTCACTAAATAGATCAAAAAGGACAAAATGATGCACAGCCTATCCTGTTAGGTTGTAAACATTTCTGGAATCTCTAAGCTGTCCAGACAAAACATTTATAACAATATAATTGACAAAGGAAGAATCAAAGAAAATGACAACCTAATAATTTTCCCATGGGGTATTCCATGAAACGTCATATGCATTTGGAATGTTCAATATTCCATGAAACAACTTCATATGCATTATTTGGAATGTTTCAATATATTCATGAAACTGCATAAGCATTTAGAATGTTATGGAACAATTTCATGCACGTCCTGAACACACAGAGCTAGAGAACTAGTGAATTTGCTAAATCTAAAATTTAAAAGGGAACAGCGGCAGCTGCTTCTGTTAAACTACAAGAACACAAACAATGTTGGCTAGCATTAAATGGGTGTAACCCAATGAGACAACCTACTAAGGTATTTGGACCATCAACAACTTAGTTGTAATATAGAAATTCAACTGAAACAGCACAAATATTTAGCACAAGTAACATCTGTTATTCAAAGCGTAACATTAGAAAAAATGAGATAGGATTGTCTATGGAGACAAAAACAAATTATTATCTTGGAGTTTCCAGAACTTACCAATAAAAGTACGTGGTACAGCACCAGGGAACTCCAAATGGTCATACTTCAAAAACAGAACATAAAGTTTAATCCAAAATGGAAAAGATATTATGGTCCATAAAAGCAAAATGTACAAAAATGACAAAAAAAAAAGGGAAAATAGATACACTACCTAAGTTGAGAGTGATTTATCTTTTAGCCTTTCTCCTGTGACTTCAGATTTGTAAACTCTCTCACTGCCTACTAAATCAACAAGATGTAAGCATCCATGGAGTATAGTTTCGGAAGTTATATCTCTTCCTTGAACATGAACATAAAGCAACTGCATGTAACACACTTGAACAATTTATAGGTGCAAAAGAAAGTTAATAATAACAACAACAAAAACAAACTTGTAATGCTACCTATGAGATTGGCTGCTACGATCATTCAAAGTTGTAGAACCAACAACACGATTCTTTTGCCCAATGCTCATTAATTCCATTACATCAGATGTTGACACAACAGGAACAAAGTTTGCATTAGGAACATTAAGTCCTCAAACAAAACCTGAAGCTTTTAGCACTGATGTATCAACTTCACAACTAGGAACTATCTTGTGCCAAAAAACAAGTTCATCAACTTCACAACTAGGAACTATCTTGTGCCAAAAAAGAAGTTCAGAAATCAGAATGGTACAAATGTACAATTAATGTTAGGGAAAATTGTTTAAACAAGTGACAAGTCAAACCTTTCACAAAATAAATAATTACATGACAAAAATTTAGGATATCAAAATATAAAATAAAAAAAGTCTACAAGCTTCACAAAATAACTTTCACATATCAAGCTCCACTTCTCCATCATTTTACTCCCTTTTTTTACGAGTCAAACCTAAAACAAGGAATGAAATAAAAAAAATAATATCTAAATGATTTTAAAAAACTAGTAATTAACAAATTTTAACAATTTAACCAACTTGCCTTTCATTGGAATCATCAATCATTTGTTGAAGTAGTTTGTAATCCAGCATCCTCATTTGTGAATAAATTCATAATATTTTCGGTCAAATCATTCAACCCCACCTCAATAGTTTCTAAAAAAAATATTAGTAAAACAAATAACTTCAAAATGAAAATAAAAAAGACAAACCACTTACCTTTGTCTCCAACCAACCAATCTCTACAACAAACCAACGCCTTAACAACATCAGGCTTCATTGCACTACGATATTGGTCAAGTATCCTACCACCAGTGCTAAAAGCTGATTCAGAAGCAACTGTAGAAATCGGAACACTCAAGATATCTCTGGTCATTTGTGCAAGGTCAGGATACCTAAATTGGAGAGCTTTCCAGAACCCGAGAACATCCAATTTTGTTATTCTATCAATTGTTGGTTCTTCCAAATAGAGCTCTAATTGACTCTTTTGAGCTCTACCAATGAATTCTAAACTTTGAAAGGTGTCAAATTCCTATATTATAAATGAAATGTATTGGTAACCAGAAGTAAAAATAATGCGAAAAAACAAACATTATTAGCAATACCTTCAAAACATCCATGCATCCACTGCCTAAATTTAGAGCAAGAGAAGTATTATCATCAACGACACTATGAGAACTTGAAGATGCATTGCCAGTATTTAGCTTGGAAGCAATACCCATATGCATATATTCCTCAAACAAAGAAAGCAATTTAGATCTTACAAGACTTAATTCATTGCTGCCATGTCCATATAACTTGTTGTAACAAAACTCAATAAACTGCATCTTGAACCTCGGATCAACTATCACAGCAATAGCAAACAAAATGTTATAATCTTTCCAATACTTATCAAATTTTTGAAACATCCGATTGGCCATTGATCTCATGAAATCATCAGAGCTTTGCAAGGCTTGGCTTATTGTCAACTGAACCGTAAAGACGCGAGGAAAGTAAAGATTAGCAGTAGGATATTTCACTCCAGAAAATAAAGTTGTTGTCTCATAGAAAACCTCAAGGAATTTGCATATTTTTTCAACTTGTCCCCACTCATCAACTGATGGACAATGTGTGAAATTAGTATCAGCTAATCTCAAATGATTAAAAGCACGTCGATAATACATAGCACTAGAAAGCATCAAATACGTAGAATTCCATCTAGTAGGAACATCTTGCCTCAGTGATTTCTTTGAATCAAGTGAAGTTTGGGTAACAGATTCTATAAACTTTTGCTTTCTCACTTGACTACCTTTCACATACTTTACACATTCACGAATCTTATCAACAGAACTATCAATTCTTTTTAAACCTTCTTGCACAATTAAATTGAGAATGTGTGCACAACAATGAACATGCAAAAACTCGCCACCACTCACTAATGAACAATTTAAACCAAGTTGATCCCTTAAAAGGCCAACAAATACATCATTTGCAGCAGCATTATCTAATGTAATTGTGAAAACCTTTCTCTGAATTCCCCAAGCATTAAATAAACTATTGATTTTATCACACAATGCAATACCAGAGTGAGGTGGAGGCATGTAAGAGAAGTTGATAATCCTTTTTTGCAAAACCCAATTAGAATCAATGAAATGTGCTGTTAAACATATATAACCATCAGTGGCAATAGAAGTCCACAAATCAGAAGTGAAACAAATTTTTCCAGGGCATGAACGCATTTCTTTAGCTAGTTTGTTGCATTCATTTTTATGCATCTTTAGAATATCAATCCTTGCGGTGTTTCTAGTGAAATGATTGACTTGAGGTTCCAAATACGTAAAAATTGATCTAATTGCCTCATATTCCACAAACTGAAACGGTAAATCATGTTTCACAATTGCTAAGATTAACAACTCTCTAAATCTTTCCTGGTTGAACTTTTGTGACCTAATTTTATCGCCTTGTTCTAACAAAGCTTGAGCAATATCACTGCTTTTTTGTCTAGGACACTGATTAAGGATATGGCGTCGGAGATTACCTGCACCCATGCTACTATCCGCTTTGTATGTAATCCCACAAGCTTTGCATTTGCAGCGCAAATCTTCTCCCTCTATTTTAGGAAGCATTTCAAAATATTGCCACCACTTTGATTTCAAGAGTCTCTTTCGTTTTCCACTTCCAGTGTCGGAGGCCTTGCCTTGCGAACATGTTTCTTCATTAACATCTAAATCCCTTGTAGTTGTAGATATAGCTGGTGCACCCTCCGATCTCTCCTTCTCGCTATCCTCCTCTTGGTCAAGATCAATAGGTTGTGAACTCATTTTGTCGATGAGACGATAATGAAGTTGGGGAAACCAGGAACTTGATGGCTGATGCTAAACTTTTGCCCTAAAATGGAACTTGATGGAACATTGGAAAAGAAACAATCGCCGCAGAAGAGAAGTTGTGTCTTCGGTCTTGTGATTTGTGAACTCCTCGCTACTTATTAACTTTGCCCTAAACTTTTAAATATAAAATGTAATGGATTAATAGGAACCAATAAAATATTGGGCTGGTGGTGGTGGGTTTAGCCGATCAGCAAAAAAAAAGTCAACAAAAGCGGCTTGGCCTAGGAGGAGGAAGCAATATGAATAATCTAATATGTTATATGACTATATGGATAATTAGATACCCTTGCCGAGTTGCCGCCTTGCGCCCTGTGAGTTGTGACCCTACCACACTACTACTTAAAAAAATGGGTGGGTTCGGGTGGGTTCGGGTTGATGGGTGACCTGATTTTTAATTCGGATCAACCCGGGTTAACCCAAACCCAACCCAACCCAGAAAAAAATTTCGGGTCAGATTTCGGGTTCAACCCAATCTGACCCTAATCATAAAACCCCCAACCCTAACCCATTATTTTTCGTGTCGACTCGGGTTGGGTTATCGGGTCGTGTTCATTTTTGACACCCCTAGTTGTGGTGAAATTTACATGAAACTTTACAAGGAAGAACTTTATGCAGATACATCTTTTCTAAGGGGCGCTTGGTATATATTCGGTAATGAGAATGATAATGAATTTTGATTGAAGGGTTTAAGGGTTTAGTGATAACCTAGTCGGGACTGTATTATAAAATCAAGTGTATCATGTTCATATTTTAATTCCAATTCTCGTATACCAAGCATCATAAATGGGAATGAAATAGATTTCATTCTCATTTCCGTCTTCTAAACTCATTTACCAAATACCCCCTAAATTTCTACGGGTTATCATACATTGATTTAAATGTATAACAACTTGCAATTGCTGTTGGTCTTTGTCAGTGAAGAGATAATTTGCTAATATAATGGATATGAGATTGAAAGTCAATTGTTTCATAAAAGTTTCAAAATTGCAATCCTTCGCGGGGACAAGGACCAAGCCTCTCGCATGGACATTTTGTAGAAGTTCAAATTCAAGAACATATCATGTTCTTGCGGCAATTGATGTGGCTGCTTGGGGACTCGACATAAAATTGATCAAGTCAATTGTTAATTATGATATTGCTAGAGTTATGTACATGCATGTCCATTGCATTGGTCGAATAGAGAGTGTTGGCGATAAAGATGGGACTACATGCGCTTTTATCATACAAAATAAAGCACGCATCTATCCACGACAAATAGTTGTCGAGTTGATATCAGAAGATCCTTCTCTTAGGGTTATCACGTGATATCATTCTAAATTCGATGGTGAGTTTGTTCGACCCGGGCCACTGATTCGGAATGATCCAAAGATTTTTATTATTATTTTTGATATTTTTTATTTTTAAGACATTTTTTATGTTTTAGATATTTTTGTAATTTCTAATTTTTATTCGAGTTCATTTAAAAATTTTAGGATGGTTTGTTTGTTAATAATTTTTATTTTTTAAGATTTTTTTTCCTTTCTCTAAGAATTATAATCTATATATTAGGATTTTTTTATTTGAATATATCTTTCTTTCATTTGGGCATGAGAGTCTATAATCCATATAAATATTTGTTTAACTATTTGAGGGATAATTCTCGGTTATTAACTATTTTTTTCCATAAAAAATTGAAAGGAATTTCTCTTATCGTTAATTTCCACTTCTTGTCAGCATGGAAGATAATAACTATTATGCCCAACATCAAAATTAAATTTTTTATTGCACTATTCACCTTCTTAAGGATCATATCTAATGCTAAAAATAAATTCGCATCAATTTTTTATATATATTAAGCTAGGTATTTAACTCTTGCAATCCGATAAATCCTAGAGGTGGATAATCTTTCTTTAAAATCGCCCACTAACCAAATATGGATATGTGAATGGTTTGTGGCCCAACGCCCCCATGTCATCAATAATTCAAGCATCGCGGGCGACTACAAGAACTCATCTATTCAGTAATTAAATCTTTCCTCGTTACTTAGGAACTCCGATATTCATTTATCATCATACTAAACTAACTCAAACTGTGATTTAATTAATGAGACATACTCTAATTTTATCCTTTATTCCACCTGAGAATTTTGTTTTATGTGGAATTGTTTGTTGCCTTATCAAAATATGGGTAAATTTTCTTAAACTCCCCACTTCCAAACTCACATTTACATGCAATCCCTATGCAAAATTTTATTTGCATGCAGTTTCTGATGGGATTGACAAGACAGCTTTGTGAGTATTATTTGAAGAAAGTTGAGTATAAAAGTTAGAAATTTGAGTATGTAAGGTTGCATCCACCACATCAAGAAACTATATACTAAATTTTCACTCTTTTATACTCACTTTTCACTCTTTTATACTCATTTTTCACTAATGTATACTCAATTTTCACTCTTTTATACTCAATCCATCATGTAGTAAATACAAAGGATTTATCGAATGAGGAGTGAAAGCAAATATCAAATGGGTATTGGGGAGTTTTCTGCAATTTACCGTTAAAATATCCTTATTATTTATTATTATTATCAAAACATGGGCGAATTAAGAATATTTATTTAAAAAAATCGGTATGTACAGGAGTAAAATAATAATAACAAAACTCCTGGGAGTATTTTAATTTTAATTTTAATTTTTTAATTAACATCATATATTACATTTTATTGATTAATTATGAAGACGATCTATTTAATTTTTAAAAAAAATTTATTGATCATCAAAATAAATTAAAAAATATTCTTGAAAAATTCATCTATTAAAAAAACATTCTACTACTATATTATGATCGGGAAATAAAGTTTTTAATAACACTTATGAAAGTGGGGTAAATGGTAATAAGAGAACTTAAGATATATTTTAAATTAAAAAAAGACCACAACAAATAAACTTTTTTTGTCTTAATAATACTTATCTATAAATGACTTTTGGTTTTTAACTCTATCTAAGTTTTTTTTTTCAAACTAAGTGATAATAATATATAAAAATATTTAAAAAAAATAAATGCTTTCCTGAAAAGAGATAAAAAAAATCAGATTTTAATTAAGATTTAGTGTCCAAATATGGTTGGACGTCCACTAGACATAATTATGATATTTGACTTAACCATAAATTCAAAAGAACTATTAGTCAACTTTCTGTATCCTGATTTTATTTTGACACTTAATAATTTGTTGGATAAAAAATTAATTAAATATAAAAATATTTATATTTTAACAATAAATTTATTTATATATTTATTTTTGGCATTTAATTAAAGTTAGGAATGGAAATGAAAATATAATTGTACAAAACTATTAATATTCGAGTTTGAATTTGAAAAATATATTCAAAATTCAAATTCAACTTAAATCAAATTGAATTATAATTTAAGTATATTTAAATTAAAATTATAAAAAAATTAAAATTTGACTCGGTCAGTTTGCAAATAATTCGTAAACAATTAAAAAATATCATAAATTTAAATTTGATTTGAAAAAATTATCCAACATATTTAAGTTCGATTCGAATTTAATAATTTAAAATTTTACTATTTAATTAAGAATTTAGATATTTTAATCACTAATTCTCCATTGATTTAGGGAGTATTTGGGAGAGTTTCTACTAGGTGCTTTTTAGATTCTAGCTACATAAAAGCACTTTTGAGTGTTTGTGAATACCAGATTTTGCTTTAACTTCTATAACTTTTAGCCAAAAGCTGGAAGTAAGAATTTGATGCTTTTTTCTACTTCTGCTTTTTTTGCTTATGGTCTAGAATTAAAAGTAGACATTTATATCCTTAATAATTTATCATTTTACATAATTGCCATTATAGTTTTAAATAAAATTTTATATTTTCATATAATTTATATATTCATAATTTTTTTATAAATTTTTATAAATTTGTCATTTTTTTATATTTATATTTTTATTAATTATATATTTTTTAAACATATATATTATTTAAAAAAATTAATTTTGATATAATATTCAAAATATAATAATAAATATATAAAAACATTATTGATGGTGTATCAAAATTATATTTAGATAATTAAAAAAAAATTTATATAGTTTAAGGATATTGTTGTCATTTAACTAAAAATTAAGCTTGTAAGCAATTATTCACTAAACACTCAAACTTTACCTTATATCAGCTTTTAGCTTCTATTTCCAGACACGCTTTAGCTTCTTACTGACTTTAAGATAATCTCTACAAGAATCACTTTTCAAGAAGTAAAAGTTCTCCTAAACACTCTCTTAACGAAGTTTAAAATTAAGTTACGTTAATATTTTTCATACTGAAAAATTTTCAAGATTTATTAATAATTTTACTTTAAAAAATTCAAAAAATAAAATTATAAATTAAAAAAAACAAATTTAAATAATAAATATATAATTACAAATTTTAAAAAAAATTTAAATCTTAATCAAAATTAAAATTCGCCTTTCACCCCCACGAACCTGATCCATCGTCTGTATATAAAAAAAAATAATCTTTTGAATCAAATTATCCTCTTCTTGGATCTAATTCAGCCACCCGGGTTACTGTTCTACCCTCGTTACTCGCCCGAATCCGAAAGCAATCGCCGAGCAGCGGCCGACGCACCGAAGGCAAGGGTCAATATCCAATTAGGGCTATTAGGAGGGGCCAATCTACGAAAAATTACTGCTACAATCCCTAAAATAAGAGGGAGAGAGGGGGAGAGAGAAAGAAAGGGCATCGCAAATCTCAATCTCTAATCCTGAAATTTTGTTGCCCTCTTTTGTCTCTGTCTCTCTCTTCCCCTTTCTTTCTTTCTCTCTCTCTCGTGTGTGACCGCGAGCGAGGCCAAACCTCTCCCACCGCCGCCTCAAATCGGGCGATATATCGCCGAAACCTGCTACCGATTCCCCTCTCCTCCGCCCTCCCTACCCATTCCCCTCTCATCCCCCTTTCTACGACGAACAAACTCGACTACGATTTTCCTTTTTGTTTTGTTTTAAAAAAACCCGAATAATTGGGGGGATAAAATATCTGTCGCTCCCTCTCGGCCGTCTCCTTCCTCCGGCGGCCAACCCAGCGTCGGCCCGCGGCCCTTCCTCGCTCCCGGTGCCGCCGGCCTTCCTCTATAAATAACCCTCTTCCACCGGCCAGCCTCGATCTCGTCTTCTCGGTTTCGTAGGTGCGTCTCCTGGGCGGCAAACCTGTCTGCTCCTCCGTTTCGCTTTTGATTTCGGATGCTGGCCCGCGCGTGCGGTCCCTTTCCAATCCTAGATTCGTTTGCTCCTTGCTCGTCCCTCTAGGTTTTTTGCGGATTGGATTCGTGCTTTTCTCCACGTCGGTTGCCCGATCCGCGCGCTTGTCTGTAGGATTTCTGCGTGCGCGGGTCGATCGGTGCGATCGACGAATGGCGTGGTGCCTGATCTCGTTTGCATTTGTTGGATTCCGTTTTGACTCGCGATCTCTCTGTTTCCTCGATACCCCTGTGTTTTTTTGCTCGTAGTTTGCTTCGATAACGGTATAGGCCCTGCTCTGTGAGCTTCCTGTTTCCGCTCTTCAGTTGTTTTCTTCTTTTACTAGTTACAAATAGCCGATCCTATACGTTTTTTTTAATCCTAATCATCATGTTGCACCAGTATTGATTTGAAGCGAGATTTCTTTGTTCCATTTTTCTTTTCGATACAAGCTGCTATGCTGAATGAATCAAAGAATCATTTTTTGACCCTTCTATAGTTGCAGTGACAGGGTGCAGGGAAGGAACTATATGCTATGGTAAATGGCATTCTTCGGAAATTATAATAACACAATAACTTCTCTACATGACCTGAACTCGAAGGAGGAGGAGGGTGCTACTACTGGTGACTATAATTCCTTTGAGAACAGGAGTTTGGATATCAATAACAAGTTCGTGGACACTGACTTGAACACAGATGATCCTAATTGTGTTGAGAACTTTGATGATGCTCATATAGCGCAAAGTGAAAACTCCGAAGGAAATGCTAGTGTGAAGCTTGGCAAAACAGCAGTTCCTCATGGTGCATGGGGTTCAAAATTTTGGAAGGACTGCCAACCGATGTCTGATTCTGAGTATGATCGCAACAACATAGGTAATGAAGAATCTGGACGAAACTCATCTGAAGAGTCACATGAACAGAGACACAGGAGACTCTCTCAAAGAGGAAATGTTGATATTCCAGCAGATGAAATGCTTTCTGATGATTACTATGAGCAGGACGGCGAAGAACAAAGTGATTCTGTACATGGGAATGGACAGAACCACACTAACATTTCAGGATCCAGGTTTCCATTAAAACCTGTTTCTGTTAACAAAAAAACTGCAAAGAGATCCAGAGTGACAAAGGACGAGGAGTATGAAGATGATGAAGATTATGATGAAGATGATGAAGATGAATATGAAGGTTTTGTTTTCCTTATTCTTCCTGCGACTTAAGGATATTTGACATCTGTTTCTGCAAAAACATCTACACAATTTTTCGAGCAGATGATATTCTATTTTATTACAGATGATGATCCAGATGATGCTGATTTTGAACCAGAGTCCAGTGAAATAGGCAAGGGAAAAAGCAAGGTTGTCCTCTTATCTATTCGGCCTTATTTAGTATGAGTTTCATAGTTTCTCTATATAACATTAGTAGAATTGAACTACATTTTTCTGGCCAACTCAACATTACTGAAACAACTTTTAAAATAAAACAATGAATTCAGCTTCTTGTAAGATTTGCTTGGATGATAGTTCAAGATAAAGGTAGTTGTTTAACTTACAATGAGATTAGATAAGTGTAGTTGGTGTTCTGAAATTGAGTCCTGGATAATTTTATTAAATTGCAAAAATTGACTTTATTTTTTTTGACATGAAAATATTTATGAATTGATTGGATTTGAAAGTTAGAATGCATGACAAAGCTCGAGAAACTGAAATATTATAAATTTCAAATAGTTGGCATACTGGAAGAAACTTTTATGTTAAAGAAACTAGAAACAAATTTCTCTTTTGGTTATCAAAAATTTCATTTTCTAATATTTATAATTCTTATTTTCTTGATTTTGGGGAGCATCAAACATATATTATGAAGTGAAAAAATTATTGACAGATATTTTATTAAACTGGACAAATTTTCACAAAACAAGCACCCCTTCTTTTGACGATGGAAGGGATATTGAAAGGTTATACATTTTCTGTCATTGTTATGATCATCAGAGCTGAGTTAGTCACGACTATTTGGGATTAACTATGGATCCTATCCTCCATTGAATTTAACAAATAAATTCATTATCCTATTACACTAACTAGTGTTTTGTCTATTTATTTATTTTTTTTTGCTTCCCTCCTACTTCTTACACCTTCAACACTAATTGATTCAATTCTTTTAATTATTGAGCGAATTGGTTATCTTTGAACATGTCTATCCCATGTTGACCAATTCTCTCTAATGTCATCATTTGTTAGAGCTACACGTAATGAATCTCGGATAATCTTTCTCATCTTAGCCACATTAACTTTGTTGTGTTAATCCCTAATTACCCAACACTCTAATCCATAGTTGTATTTTTGTGTGTTGGCTTGTTTTCATATTTGCATTAAGAGGAAAATTTGTTCAGTTGGCAACTAGGAATATATTGGTTTGTTGTATTATCACGGAGGAGAAAGATGTTTTAATGCCCCTGGACATTTACGTTTTTTCAACTGTTGTTGACCATGAATCACCTTGTTGGAGGATTTTAGAGTTCTTGAGTCATGTGGCAAGCAATGAATGGTTTACATAAGAGCAACCTTATTTCCTTAATTATGAAGGCCCATGAAATTATCTCACCTATCTAGGCCCAGGGTTTCATAGCCAAGCTCATCAATTAACTTCGAGAATCTATCACGTACTTAACCATATTCAGATGATAATTTCTCAGTGGAAAACACTGTTCGTCAAATGAGAAAGTTCTTTAGCAACAGTGTGTATGTTACTAAGTTTCTTGTCATCAGAAAGAGACTCCAAATTTACTTGTATGATCTAGTCTAGCAAGTTTTGACCCATGAAACTAGTTCCTCACATCAACTAATATGTTTCTTCTGCTTCTTTTCTTTCCCTATTCTCTATGGAGGTATTTCTTATCTTGTAAGATAGATGCCTGTTGGATTAGAGAACAGTCATTGTCAAAAGATCCAAGCATTTAGATTAAATGCCTTTGCCATATTTTTTAGTTGCAGGGTTTTTAGTTTTTTTTTAATTGAGGGATATTTAATTCTTTATAACTGCATGGTTGTTTTGGATCTTTGCTCATTTCCCTTGTATTCCTTTTCTAGTTACAGTCCTAAGGTTTTATGTGAGTACCTACTAAACCCGAATTTTCTTGAGTGAATTTATTTGATATCCATACAAAGCATCAAAATGTTAAAAACCTTTTTTGATCCTTAGACTTTTTTTGTTAACCTGAAGAACTTTTATCAACTGTTTTCTGTGGTCAAAATATTTTTATGCCTCTTCATAGAAAAAATTATACTTCTCTGTGTATCAAAAAGGAATTTGAAAAAAAAATAAATACACCAACTTTTTAAACTGAAGAAGCTTTATCAACTGTATCATTTCATGTAGTCAAAAGATTTATATTCTTGTTCATGGAAAAATTTGTACTTTTCTGCGTACCAAAAAGGACTTTGAAAAAAATAATATGCCATCAACTTTTTGACACCCGTATAATTTTTTTTAATGTATTTTACAAAAAAGATGTTTGATCTTTCCCAAAAATAAGAGAAAAATTATTATGAAAATTGCTGGGTAGTAAAATGTCAGAAAATGAAGACTAAATTAGTAGGTTGTTTTCCTAACCAACAATTACTATATTTTTGGTTTCTATTAGAGTTGCATTTTGTTCACTAAATTTATCATATTGTTTTGGCTGCTCATGCTTACTTGATTATAGGAAAAAACATCAGAAAGTGATGAATTTGATGATGACAATGAAGAATATATTGATCTCTCGGACGAAGACGAGATCGAATTGTTTAGAACTCAACGAAGAGTAATACCACGTAAGGTTGGAAAACCCTCAAAACATAAAGAATCAAAGTCTTCTATAAATACACGCCGAAAGAGGGGGAGAACCATATCAGATGATGAATTTTCATCTGGAAAAGACTCAGAACAAGACAGCGATCAAGCCTTCAATCATAAAACAAGTAAATCCTCTCATCTACACAAGAGAGCTAGAGGCCTCTCTGATTTGACCGCCAATTCCAACTACAATAGCAGCGAGCTCCGTACATCTGGCAGGTTGGTAAAGAAGGTCTCTTATGCTGAAAGTGAAGAAAGTGACGATATTGGCGAGGAAAGATTGAACAAGACCCAAAAGGTTCCACTCTTTATGAAGTCTGACTAGTTTTTCTTTGTTCTTAGCTATAGTTATCTATCGGAGCAATTCTACTAATTTCTTGACCATGAGTTTTCCTTATCGGAATCTATTTGAACAAACAATTCTTTGAGAAATTAAAGGGATAAGGGACTTTATTCTGAAGGAACTAATTTCTGCTGATGTAGTTTAACTCATTAATTACTCTCCTTATGAAATTTTTGTGTAAATTTTCTGTGCATGGTTTTACTGTATTTGGCTTGGATTATGTATAATTTTTTGCTGACAAATATAACTTTGAATTTGAAATCAAAGAAGAGTTAATTCTTTATTATTTTTTTAACAATTCCTTCAGTGAAAATGGTTTTGGAGTTATGGTTCATTTTGGCCATATATATATATATCTGAATTTATTTTCTAACAGTTTCTTTCATGATAATGATTTTGGAGGTTTTGTTTACTTATAAAAATGTAAATACTGAAACGTACTTTGTACGGGGTTGCAGCATTAATTTTCTTCTGATAAAGTAACATTGATTGACTAGTATGGACTATGGGTTATATGATATTGGTTGTGTTAAGACTGACATGCTGGTATTTTTCTATAGCAAGTGAGGCAACCAAGATTTAGTATATAGACAAAACCCATTGTTCTATTATGAAACTTCTATGTGAATTCTTAGCTGTCTGTTGGTTCCAATATTCCAATTTTGCATAGATTAACAGTTTTAAGACATGGCATATAGTGAGATTATTTTTGATAATCAGGAGGACTTAGAGGAGGAAGATTGCGATACAATTGAAAAGGTGCTATGGCACCAACCTAAAGGTACAGTTGAAGATGCTATTAGGAACAACAGATCAACCCAACCTGTTGTTGCCAGCACTAGTTCAGATATGGAAACTGATTGGGATGCTGTTGAATTTTATATAAAGTGGAAAGGACAGTCATATCTTCATTGTGAGTGGAAGTCATTTTCTGATCTCCAAAATGTAAGTTTCAGAAATGTGGTCTCACATTTATGTTGCCTTGTAATATTCTTTTTGTTAGTCTTTGCTATTATCTCTGGTTCATTTACCTATCTAATTCTTGCTGATTTGCCAGCTTAGTGGATTCAAGAAGGTGCTAAATTACATAAAAAGGTTCTCTGAAGAAAGAAGGCATAAGAAGGTTTTGTCACGCGAGGAGGTGAGATTTTCTCCCTATGTTTTCACTTACATTATTAGGTAGAATATGCTTTACTTGAAAGTGGCAGTACTAGTGGTTTCATGCCTTTTCACTTGCAGCTACCATTTCTGACTCAAATTTCATATCTTTGAATTGGTTGGAGAGCAATTTAGAATTAAAAAAAATTCTTACAAACAAGAAGAGGTTATTTGGAAATAAAATTACGAATATTTAAAAAAAAATGAACATCTCTGTTTTGTGTACAAAATAAATATTTAGAAATGATCTTTTGCAGCTTTTAGTTGGTGCCAATGTTCTAAAATTCGCTAGGCGCTAGTCGGACGCCAGGCCGGCGCCTAGGCCGCGTAGGCAAGGGATTAAGTGCCACTAGGCGGATTCAAGTGTATCAAGATAAATTACATAATAAATCACATTCTATAACCTCAACATAATAACATCAAATTTAAAACAAGTTCAAAATTACACAACTAATAAAATTTCACAAATTTATTCTACTTTTTAACTCTCCGATTACTCTAAAATATGAGCTTCTTCATTCGCTCTGATTTCTCCAGCTCTGGTTACCTGCCAGGGCAAGCCAACAAATTGATTTTCTTGTTGGACCAAAGTTTATGGTTTATAAAACTAAGTACAACAAAAAAAAAGATTACATTTTGGTTTTTTTTAATTGAACTTTAAATTTAAATTCCCAAATTAACAAAATATCATGAATATCCGCACTATTTCCACGGTGCCTAGACGATTCGACTTATTAGTCTGCGCCTAGGGCCGCCTAATCTTGCCTAGGCGCCAAGACTGCCTAGGTTGGCCGACTAGGATGTTTTCGGTGCAGCTGGATGACATCTACTGCCTAGGTGGCTGCCGAGGCTGATTTTTAAAACATTGGTTGGTGCACCAGTTTCCTAATTCATTTCTAGCAAGAACAGTTGGAGAGCCTCAACTAATTTGGGTTGAGTACACGAATTATACAGTGCCATTTATGTATGATTATCACAAATGTTTGAATCATATAAATTATAGTCAGTTCATTGTTTTAAACAATGATCTGTGCTGGTTGATGGGTGGAAGGAGTGCTTTGCTATGGACACTTGAGAAGATACCCAATCGGGAGCTTTCTCCGTGGTCGCAAAGCTTTGCCTGAGCCTTTTTCCTTTTGACGCAAACCCATCCAAGCTTCCTCCCTTGTTGCAAACCTAGCCTGATTTTCCTAAATTGTGAGCTCTGCCTAAGCATCTTTTGCCTTGGCTGCAAGATCCGGCAAGCTGCAAGCTACTTCTATGACTCCTTGCTTGAGCCCAAGCATCTCGGCGACCCACTTACAACCGTGAGCTTGCCACGAAAGTTTGAATTGCTTTAATGACCTGAAACCTCGCCTAAGCTTCCTTCTTCACCATGTCCTCTGCTCAAGTATCTTCCGTCTTCATCGTGAGATCTGGCAAGCTGTGTGCTGCTTCTGCACTCTCTCCCAAGTCCTAGCATCTTGGCAACTCGCTTGCAACCCGTGAGCTTGCTGTTAAGGCATGAATTGGACCCGATGAGTAAGTTACCACTTCTTCCTCATCTCTCCTCATCAGAGCGATCGACATCGAGATGAAACGGAATGACACAGTATCAAAACCTATTATTCTGATTTCTATTTGAAACTTTGGAACAGTTGAAGACTTCAAACCACGACTCAATTCTCAAATAACCCTATGTTAAGTAGATTTCCTTTTTTGCCCTTTATTCTTTTAGTTAATCTTCAACTCTAATTGATTCAACTTTTAACTTCTACTCTAATTGATTCAATTTGTTTAATTGTGGAATATTTCTTGGCAATTTTTAAATATGTTCCACTGAATTCATTTTCCCCCTAAATATTCGAACTATTTTTTTTCCCTTTCCAATGTTTGTTCAAAGTATTAAGTATTATATATAATTCTTGTAAAGTTTCGTAAATTTTTTTATATAATATTGTATTCATGACTTTTGTAATTGTACGTAGTTTTTTATATTCTCTACAAGTTATAATTTATTTTATAATTTTTACATATTGACATTCTCAAGACTATTATATTTTGGTCTATGTTTTTTTTTTTGTCTATATTGTTTTTTTAAACTTTGTTTTTTTATCTTGTTACATATGGTTATTTGAAATACTTTTTGAATTCCTATTTATCATATTTTTGACTTCAGATTATATATTTTTACAACTCTGTTTCATGACTTGGATTTATTACTATCATAAAGTTTTGTGGTATAAATAAATGTTTTTTTAATTTATTTGCTGTTATGATTATTAATTTTATTAATTAAGCTTAATGAATCCTCTTTTAGCTGATGAATGTTCTATTGATCTTGGCTTTAATAAGTTTGGTATGCTTATATTCTCAAATTTTTTTATATTATATGTTATATAAATCATAAAACTTCAAAACAAACAGCACCAGTCTACAATTTGTCTAAGCTTTAACTTTTTATCAGTATTATATTTTCATGCACTTTCTTGCGGTTGCGGTTATTGAAGGTGACTATTTTAATGTTGAAGAAGAGGGTTCCTGATCACTCCAATTTCTCATGATTGTAATTAAGTGGCAATGTTGATTGCTAAAGAACAGTGGATTCTCTTGTGTTGAATTTCTGTAGTTTCTCACCCCTTCTTATCCCTCTCTATGATTATATCAACATATGTGAATAGGAGAGAGCTTTGGGCCGAAATCAACAACCTGGAGATTTTTGAAGTGACGCAGTGGATATCTATCAAAATCCGTTGATTCACACACGAATACCGGAAGCGATCTTCTAAACCCCGTTGATTCCGTAGATAGACAACCAAACTCAATGTTTGGGAAGAAATGATGCGGTCACAAATTCTTATAATTAAAAGCTCTCTTACATTAACCCAAACATTGTTTATATAAACTCCAAATACTAAGACACAAAGAAAGAAAAAAAATTCTAACATAAAGGAAAATTCTAAACATACTAAAAATCTAAAATATCCTAGAGGGTCTTAAAAATCCAAAAAATATAAAAGATAGAAATTAACAAAATATCCTAAATACTGAACTCGACAAAATAATAAAAAGATTAAAATTGTTTTTTTTGTATCATTCTCCTTATGGTGGAGAAAATTCGCCATCATAGAAGCGTGGTTGATGCATTGCGGTCTCCTTATAAATCACAAAACTTCACATAAAACTGGTGCTGTTTGATTAGTAATAATTGGTAAGGAAGCAGTAAAACCATATCAATAATAAGAACATTCCATATTAACCATGAAAATGAGAATCACAATAAAACGAAAATTTTAACAATTTATATTCATAAAGCTTGATTACAAAAAACACAGCCAGCTGATAATTAGTATTATTATGCTATGATATTAAAATATTGATAAGATAACAAATGGCAAATAAACCAATGACTTATACAATAACAATAAGCCTTTGTCCTATTAAGTAGGGTTGTCTATCTTCATCTATATTTAAATGAATTTTATTATATTTTATTATTGTTAATCAAGTCTTCTTTGGTTTCTCATTTCCTTGTTCAATGCGTGTATTTGTCATGATTTCAAATAGCTTAACTGGGTCATTTATTGGTTGCCTGAGTAGATGTTTGTATTATCTAAAATGTCTCTCTCAGAGTTTTCCCTTAATAAGCGTTACTCACTTTCTTTCTAATCTTTCCTTTTCTTATAGCACATCAACCTTAACATCCTTATTTTGCGACCCTTATCTCCTACTTATGTACTCGATTCATATTCCAACATTCATTTCTATATAACATAAGACCAATAACTTAATTTTTCCTAGGCCCTTTGTTTAGAAGAACCACCTAACAATTAGAAGAAACGACCCCATGGCAAATCGCCTAGGGGTTGCCTAGACCACCTAGCAATTAGAAGAAATGACCCCCAACAAACTGCCTAGTGGCTGCCTAGACCACCGTTTAGAACAATTTTGATATCGGTGAATTAACAAAGCTCTAAATTTCTATTTTCTTATAGTCTCTTTGGTTGTATATCGGGGTTCCAAAAAGCGAAAGTGTCTGCATGGGCTGTATATGCGGCCTCGTAGGCGTAGTGACTGCATATAACATGTAGGAAAAAATCCTTATTTGGCAGCTTGTAGGTTGTGTCAATTTGAGCACTTATTTTGCAAGTTTGTGATATTAGCCACTGATCAAAATTGATTTATATGTTTCATGTTTTTGCTTGTACGATTGCATTCTTTTTGTATGTGGGAGTATATATTGGATGTGCTGATCAATCTAGTTTCTTGCATACATTAGTTGTTTTCATAATATAAAATATAGTTCCAATATTTTTAATACCTCTAATACTGACCATAAATGTCCTTGTATATGCCTGCTGATTCTGCATGTGCGTTTTGTAATTGATCAAGTACATAGCATTTGCATTTGCCATATGCTCTATGAATCCTTTTTAATAGTTCATATTTTTCTTTAGTGCATATGGCAAAGGAAGCAGTGACATAACCAATTAACAAATTGATTGTTACAATTACAATTACTTTGAGATGAACCTCAAATGTTTTTGTTGTATGAAAATTTTGTGCCTTTCTTAGATCTTAAGATTCATTTCTGCCTGTAATATTTTGTATATTTACAATTAGCAAATCTGTGGAGCAGATTGAAGTTCATGATGTTAGTAAAGAAATGGAATTGGATCTTCTCAAGCAGTACAGCCAGGTTTATTTCTTTCATCTTCTATCCTTATAATTAATTGTCAAGTTCATCTAAGTGTTCACCTGGCTTTTGTTTGTGTTCTAATCAGGTAGAAAGGATATTTGCTGATAGGATTAGTAAGATAGATGGGGATGATATGATACCAGAGTATTTGGTGAAATGGCAAGGACTTCCGTATGCTGAAGCAACATGGTATATTTTATACCGCTTGCTACTGTTTTGAAATTTAATCATAATACATTTTCTGAATGATTACTTGTTTTATTTACACTAAATGGGAAAGTATTATTTGACATTTGAGAATGGATCCAATATGCTAATATAATGTAATGCTTTTCTGTAACTGGTAGGATGAGTTACATTTCTATTTTTCCATTTCATCAACTTGATTGGGCCACTTGGCTATTACATTCGTGAAACTATCTTGTAACCTGATACGTTTTTACCCCTTCTGCACTGTTGCGCTATGAACTGATTTGTAAATATAACGGGAAAGGATAATTTCACATGTTGAGAATGAACCCAAATATATGGGATGTATTATCTTATGATCCGTTTCAAGTACATCATTTGCTGATGCCTAGGAAAGCAATTCAGAGCCATATATTTAGATGTTCTAATTCCTGGTTATTCATTTTTCATTGGTCAATGTTTGATTATTGGACAACTGCATTTTGCTTATGGATCTGATCATTGTTACTGCAGGGAAAAGGATACTGATATTGCATTTGCTCAAGAAGCAATTGATGAATATAAGGTAACGTGACAGATGAACTGTATCAGCTCTTGACATACATATTTGCTTCCTAATTGAATCTCTACTGCATCCACTGAATCTCGAATGTTCGATATTTTCACTATGTATTACTTGAAAGAAATTTTAAAGCATTCCTTGGGGCTATACCAAACTTATAATAACTAAAGGCAGACAATTATTTGAGTGGGTCAATTAAATTTTAGTAATAGTTTCAGCCTAAATATATTTAGATGGTGAGATTATACTATCAAAATGCAAATGAGGTTGAAATATAGTGATGCCAATGTTGAGATTAAATCATAGCCCAAGGGAGCTTATGTGGTCAGCATGGGAGGATGTTAAAAGGACTGAGGTACTGATGTGTGATGACGAAAAGGTAGTGCATCGCGAAGGGGCAGTTAATAGTGGAACATCAACATTTTGCAAAAAACTTAGATTTGTTGTTTTCAAAATAATAAATATGCATTGTAAAAGTCAACTTCTATAAATAATTTATTGATTATTTTTAAATAATTTATTATTTTAGTGAATTTTTCTTCCTTTTTGATAGTTATTATTATTATTTTTACATTATCAAATAGATAAATTACCTGTGCTTTGTGTGGGTTGTAGTATCTGACTTTTTTAATCAACAATAGATTTTCCATATAATGGGTTTGACTAATTTCTAATGTAGCTATATACCATAAAATACTATGACTACTAGAAATCTGTACCTTTCTGTATATGTTTGAGCTTCCTTTGTTAGTTTTGATTTTCCTTTACCAGGCCCGTGAAGTTGCTGCAAATATACAAGGAAAACTGGTAGATTTCCAGCGAAAAAATAGTAAAGGTCTGCTATATTTCATGCACCCAGAGTTTCTTTTTTTTCCTTATGCTGTGATTGGTGAATTGCATGTATTGTTTTTATATTGTCGCTTTATTATTCCTTTAATTTGGAGAAACTAATTTAACAAGTTTCATTAGTACGATTGATTATCTAAATTAACATAATGCACATGTGCATGTCATTTCAATTTTGTTAGGACTTCACTGTTTTCATAACCTTGTATTCATTATCTGACAACTCATTAGGCTCATTTAGTTGGTTAATTGTTATATAAGTTTGGCATTGCATCAGGCATTTATTCAATTTTGAGGGTATCATCTCAGAGTTTCTATATATCAGCAATGACCCACATTTAATAATACAATATAATTTTACTCCTCAATTTATATTAGAGCCAATGGATGCTCGAAATAGATTTTATTTAATCCCCTTAGGAGAAATCAACCTTCCATGAAGTTTATGGTCATAAGAAGAAGTTGAAAGTATGTCTAGGTATTGGTACCAGAAGGTTCCAGACTTTCATATTGTTACCAATCTGGCTCTTGGCCTGGACCAGTTCAATGGCAATCTTCTGTATTGATGCAGAATACAGGTCTGCATGGGCCAGTCATTATGGAATTAGTTTAGCAAAATATTGTAACAATTTATTAATGTCTTAGAGACTCGGTTGTTGTCGCTAGATATATATGAGTGGACTTTCTTTTTTGGCCTGACTATTGTACATGATTTCTTATTCTAATTCCAATCCGTTGGTTGGTCCACCGATGATAAAATGGTGAATGACTCATCGTTCTTCTCAAGAACAATCATTAGAGGAAAAGAAAAGCTATTTATCAAAAGGAACAAAAAGATCAATGATGAAGTTGGATAACATGTGGCTGCTGGCATTCCAGATCAAGGAATATACTTTTTAGTATTATTAGGGAAGCTTAATCAATTAGAACAATGGATTTCACTTCGTTTTGATAGATTGTATGCAATTCTGATTGCAGCTTCTCATCCAGAAGTAAACAAGATGGATGACAAGAAAACTATAGTTTTACTTTTTTTCTTTGATTAATTGTAAAATCTTCCTTTTCTTCTATCCAAACATCTTTGAAGGCTTCAACTCTATTACTGATTTTGTTTTCACTGTTCACTTATTGTTTTATCTTTGCTGTTGAAGGTTTTCTTTCATCAGAAATTGTATGTTTATTCAATCAAGTTTGTTTAAAGAACAGATAATGGTTATTTCTTTGATTCTTGATTTGAGTTCAGCTAGTCTTCGGAAACTTGATGAGCAACCTGAATGGCTGAAGGGCGGCAAACTCCGTGATTATCAGCTTGAAGGATTGAATTTTCTGGTTAATAGGTTAGGTTTCCGGGACCTCAGTTGATCAATTTCAATTAATGTTTTTAAGAGCATGCCTATTGATGGGCATCTTGCAACAGTTGGAGAAATGATACAAATGTCATTTTAGCTGATGAAATGGGCCTTGGAAAAACTGTTCAGTCAGTTTCTATGCTAGGATTTCTATATGTATGTTGCCTACTAATTTGCCATTGCTTTATGAAGATAAGACCTCTTTGCTTTTTAGGTACTAATAATTGTTGAAAGTGCAGAATGCTCAGGATATCCGTGGGCCTTTTATTGTTGTTGTTCCTCTCTCAACATTATCGAACTGGGCACGAGAGTTCAGAAAATGGCTTCCAGAAATGAATGTTGTTGTGTATGTTGGAAACCGTGCTAGCAGAGAGGTAAATATTCTTCTTTCCCGAACACAGAAACAGGGTTATGACCTTTAACTGCAGTTAATTTCTTCTTGAGCTTGGCACATATTTCACTGTTAGTCATCACTACTATTACTTTTGCTCGACCTTGTGAGACACTTGAGAGAGCAATAAAGTGAAACATATTTAACTAGGTTTCAGGCTATTTTATTGGATTATCTATGTGCCCCTTTTGTCCTTACTGCTTACCTGTGGTATTAGGGTGGATGGAGAAATACATAAGTGTATAGGCATTGAGATAAATAGTAGTTCATCACAAGTAGAATTTGCATCTCCATTTCTTTCCCTGTTTCTCTCTGTATACAATTTGCAAGCTGACTTTGCATTTCAGTTAGTTTTTTGTCTATTCTGAATTGTCCTATGAAAAATTAGTTTTTAGTATTTCATTTTATCTAGCATCACATGAGAATACTTACTATCCCTTGACTTTTCAGATTTATCTGTATGATTTATTTTTACCTCTTGAAGCAGATCTGCCAACAACATGAGTTTTTTACAAACAAAACAAGTGGTAGACATATCAAGTTGGATGCACTGCTAACTACTTATGAAGTGATATTAAAGGATAAAGCAGTTTTATCTAAAATAAGATGGAATTACCTTATGGTTGATGAGGCTCACAGGTTAAAAAATAGTGAAGCTTCACTATACACAAATCTCTC
Source organism: Boesenbergia rotunda (assembly GCA_024364735.1). Taxonomy (NCBI): domain Eukaryota; kingdom Viridiplantae; phylum Streptophyta; class Magnoliopsida; order Zingiberales; family Zingiberaceae; genus Boesenbergia; species Boesenbergia rotunda. Next base: position 117,587 of record JAGFNQ010007238.1, on the reverse strand, counting down.
GGTATTGCTTGTTACTCGATTTCTTTTTTCCTTAATTTTCTTTGTGATGGTGTCATTCTATGATGCATGCATCATCCAAATTATTTGCATGTATCTTATCAGATTAACTATTGTGACACAGGAATTCAACACCAAAAACAAGCTCCTTATAACTGGCACACCACTGCAGAACAGCGTGGAGGAGTTATGGTGATTGCTACATCTCTTGACAACTCTTTTCATATTCCTTTTGTATTCCCCTTTCTACTTGGGTCATAAATGCCATGCCTAGTTCTCGTTACATTTTTGAGAGACATTATTATCTGCTCCAATATGGCAATTCCATTTTCTTATGCAAATATATTTATAAAATATAACAAATTAGAATAATACTAACGTTATTAACGGACTATCTACATAATGTAATATATTAATTATATAAAGTAATGATTCTTATCATTAAATAATCATCATTATCATTAATAATTTAGAATTAAAATATAATAAATAAGATGGAAATTGTAATTTTATGTAAAAATATATAAGGGTGAATTAAAAATAAATCATAGGAGAAAATTAAAAATTCTATAATTATGATGGCGTGAAATTTTAAAATAAAATTGAAAATTAAAAAAGACAGATGGAAATTATAATTTTACATTAGCATTCGAGCATATGGTAAAATTATACAGACGTGGGAGGTGAAATTTACATAGTAAAATAAATGTTATGGTGAAATTATAATAATTTTGGGGGAATTTGAAAATATAAAAACTTTATGGAAAATGTCAAATTTAGGGACTAAATTTAGAAGAATAAAGGAGCAAAATGTAATATTCTGTTGATGTGATATTTATGTGATATTTTCGGGAGCAAATAATAAAGTTAACAAATAGAGGATCTTAATTTAATTCAATGCTTTATGGATACTATTAAAACTATAACAATTTAGGGATTAAATTTTAGAGATGGATATAAAAATTAAGAAATATAAGGATAAAATACTTTGAAAATAGATATAATTCTTGTATAAACATTACAAGAATTACTGCTTTGCCATTGATATTTTATAAAAACAAACATCTATTTTTAAAAAAGATATAAACTAGTGTCCAAAAAATTTGAGAATTTTGAAAACATTTTTAGAAAATACAAAATCTATTTTTAATGGTTGCAGCCATGCCTGGTATGTCTGTATATAAACTAGTATAAACTAGTATCATAAAGTGTATTGTACATGTTTCCTTGTGAGGTTATTATTAACTGATATGGTTATTATTGGCCTACTATTCAGGTGCTTCGCTGGTATGTCTGGATCTTTTGAATACTTATTAATTTTTGCAACCATTTTATGATGATAATAAATAAATGGGAAATCTTGTAGTCAAAATCCAAGGGTAATCACCATGTATGTATAGACTCTTTAATTGGATAAATTGAGACATCGTTGCAACAGTGGCTTAAAAGCACCCTGTTGGTGTTGAATAGGATAACAATATGATGTACACGATGTTTTGTTGGTTCATAGATGAATTGCCAACATACAAATCAATGTCATTACTGGTTTATACCATGGTTTTCTTTGTCCATATAATGTATAAATGACTGGGTTTTGCTTTATGTAGCGTACAACATCCTATTGCAATGTTCTGCATCTCTGCACTGTATTTCATTGAATCTATATGGCACTGACACATACTATAGAGAAAAACTTCACTTTTCTCTTCAAGTTTATGAACATTTTCACTTTACTCCTTAGTTCAGAAATATTCACTTTACCATAGAGTTTGAAATGTCTCATTTCACCATCTGCACCTTTATTTTATTATAGGTTAATCTAAAATTTCTCTTCTATGGGGTGAAATGAGATGGCTTTAAACTCTAGAGGATAAATTGGTATTTCTTTAAAATATATTTTTTTAATTTTAAAACTCATGGGTAAGATGAGAATTTTTGTAGACTTGGCAGGCAATGTGAAATTTCCTTGATGTTGTGATATAGATTGGTATGAAAATTGTACGGTATACAATAACAATGTGAGAAATTCTCACTTCGAACCAAGGTTCGAAATCTAGAGCCATGGTGATGTTTTGGTCTTTGATTGGAATGATATTGTTTTGGTATTGTGTTTATGTTTTGATGAATGGTGGGTGGCGAATTAGAGGTGGAAGGAGGAAGTGACGTTGAAAAAGAAAAGACAACTATATAGTTAAGTTTAATGTTTGCTTTCCATCTTGAATGCTATGATTTTGACATTATTTTGTATGAAGACAAATTAAAAATAATAATATTATCTCAATTTTAGCATGATAAGGAGTGTTGAGTCTTGACATGAAATGATACTTGCCAACATGATTGATACTACACAAGAGACATTGCCTCTGTGATGAGTATGTAATTTACCAAAATGATACATTTCAATTGTATCACCCGGCATAATACAAAATTTTAAACCATGCTTCTAATATCTCAGAGGTGTTATCTACCATTATAACTGACTAACAAAAAACTATTGATTTTATGTTATCGAGTTCCCAAATTTTCTAATTCCGTAATGGTGGATGAGAATGTGAGAATTAATTTATTTTATCAACAATCTTTATTGCTTTGACTTGTTTCATGTTCTGTACTTGTAGATGGCCTACTTTAAGGGGTTAAACATCTAGACAAATTATTCATTTATGTCTGACCAGACCTCTTTCTGAATGTTTCATCAACCTATTGGTCTATTATACATTAACTGTTTATATGTATGCTTTAGACGAATTATGCATTCCCATTTGATCTTAAGGCTGCCTTTTTGTCTTGGTGCAGGGCTCTTCTACACTTTCTTGATTCTGAAAAATTTAGTAGCAAAGACGATTTTGTTGAAAAGTACAAGAATCTAAGCTCTTTTAATGAAATTCAGGTGCTTTGAATGGTTTTTGCCAAGTCTTACTTCAACATATGTTAATGGATATGATGCACATATATGCCTTTTCTTTGTCCGCTAAAGTGTGATTCTTTTATAGCTTGCCAATCTCCATAAAGAATTGAGGCCCCACATTCTTCGAAGAATCATAAAAGATGTGGAGAAGTCTTTGCCACCAAAAATTGAGCGAATCCTTAGGGTGGAAATGTCTCCTCTTCAGAAGCAGTAAAATTTCTCACATGTTGCAAATTGATCGTCTATAGACTTCACTTCTGATATTCTCTCGTCATTTATTCGTCATTCTAGGTACTATAAATGGATTCTGGAACGTAACTTTCACAATCTAAACAAAGGGGTTCGGGGTAATCAGGTTGGCCTCATAACCTTTATTTTATATATACTTGATTGTAGAATTAGTCAGATTTCTTTATTATTGGAGGAAAATATAGTTTTAGATCTACTTAAGTATATTAACAAAGTTATTCTGATTTTAGGTTGTGTTCTTTCATTTTTCATATTTTTCTGCCTGGTTAATATTATTTTTTGAATTTTGTTCATATATCGTTCTCTTGAGTCTCTCTGAAATGACAATCCATCTCCCATATTTCTATCATAAACATCTATATCCAAGGACAAATTGCATCATATTTTGTGTAGCTAAATGATCCTTACTTTTCATTATCTAATAAGTTTATTTGAGTAGAAATTCCATTTTATTATTTATGATAAAGGGTGCCACACAAGTGATGGGTTGTGTTTTTGGCACTTCAATAAAAACGGAGATTGGTGATGATTTGTAATTTGTTGTTGGTTTTTCAAGGTTTGGCATCTTAAAGTGGAGTTGTGATGTGAGATCATGGATCTTCTTTGTAAGATAAAAATCCAATCTTTTCAGTTCATGGATACTTATTGCGGTTGACATACTTGAGTGTGGTGATTGCAAAAACTTGCTATGCACTTGCTCATTCGTCTAAAGTGCAAGCCAGATGTGTTCTATTGTCTTTTCAACATCATAAAATCTCATTAACAATGAGTTTTTGTTATCTAGGAGTTACATCAAAAAGAATTAGACATGGTGTCAACATGAAATAGTACCCATGTTTGAACTGTCGAATCCACTGCTCTATAGTTAAATGAAATAGAAGTATGATTAAATGAAGCAGAAAACTGGAAGTATTTTATATCGGTATGCAAAGCATCAGACATTATATAAGTGTTTGGTAGTTGGACAACTAGGTGATATCATCTAGTGTGGTGGTGGTTTTGGAACAATAATGCTATTTTTGCATTTTCTCTATATTTCTGTTTCCGTCATATTTCCTTTATTACACTGTTTTTTCGTCGTTTTAGAACTATAATTATTGTGTCCATATAGGACGTTGAATTTATCACTGCTCTCAAATTCTTCATTTCTCACCAGCTTTTTATTATAGAATTTGTTTGTCCTCTCTTGAGTGTACTTTTTATCTACGAGGTTCATTAACAAGTAATTTGTGATAATTGTTACTTGTAATGTTTCTCCTAACATCAATATTTCTCTCATATATGCTCAGTACAACTCTCAGTATGACAGAGAAATAGATGCATATGGAAACCAAATTAATAGGGCGATGAGCTTGAGATTCATAATAACAACAAATGGGTGCATACTAGTAGATCCCTTACAAAATTATTCTAAACTTTTTTTAAAAAATTGGAAAAAAGAGTCCCATGCTTTTGATTTGTTATTTTCTTTATTTAGTTACACCTTTGAGCTCTCAAATCAGGGTGAAGGATCCATCAATTGTCAGTTCAAGACATTCTAGTGGCATGTTAAGTGCTTCTTTAAGATGCCAATTTTGAGGGGGCTATTTGGAGTTAAGCCTCGAGGCTTGTTTAAAGGTCCTCTGGTTTCAGTTTAACCTGAAATTGTAGGAGTTTTGACAGTTTCTTGATAGCCTTGATTAATGATATATTGAATGTTTAAGGGGATCAGTGACCTGTTTTGAGGCTCACTTAAAGTCTTTTTTAGTATCAAGTCATTAGATTTGGGCTATTCCCAGGGGGCTATGGTTGACGATAGTCTTCCATGGAATTGTGCGAATGCATCTGACGTAGACAGATTGAGATCCTACTATGGCATGGAAAGTGGTCTGTATGTTTGGATCATAAGATCGAAGCATAGGATCATAAGATTCTATAATGTAATTACATTATTCTAAAATGACATAGTTTATTCATATGTATTAACTTTTGATACTATAGTATTACATTTTTAAAATTATCATTCCAATATAATGAAGCATAAACAAATATACAATCAATCTTTATCTAGCAAATAGCGACTTCTGTAAGATTAATGAATGATAGGTATATGATGGATGATAATGATTTAAATTAAAAAAGATTCTTCTAATAAGGGGTTAAAAGGAATCTATACTGTATCTCGTTAAAGTTGTTGGAATTGAGATCAATAAGCAAGTACATGATTGAATCGTAGGTTGTAAATCCTAAATCTATTTAGATTCTATTTGGGATCTGAATTGTTTAGGATAGTTTGGCTTAATATATTGAGTGGATTGCAATCTTGACTACCATGCAAGCATTCCTCGTTGACTATGAATCGGTTTGGTCCACCCAAATAATGAGGATGAGTTTGTATTTCAGTTCTATCCTTAGCAATTGCATTGGTGGAGATTAATTATGCAACCTTCGTCATTATGTAGATTTTACAAATCTTATTCCCACATTTTACAAATGCACGTATGATGCTTGTGCTTCTATGTGTAGCATGGTCATTGGGATGAAATAATGCACAACATTAAGTCCTAACTTCTATCTCTGATGGTTCATATTAAGTATTATCTTCATATTCGTCTGATTCGTTTGGTGAACTAAGTCAAGTCTAGGTTTATTCGTACCACTATTATGATCTTCCCTTTGCATGAGCCATTAATTATGGTTCAAGATGCATGCTTGGGTTTGGGATGATATTGTTAAAGTGATTATTTATGTAGAATTTATAACTTTTCTCAATTCAATAACATCAACAAGTTCTTTAAACATTCATGAATTTCCAATTTAGTTTTCATCATTCTAAGCTCATTCTCCTTGTTGGGATATTTGTTTTCATAATCCTCAAATGACATCTACATCTTAGTACCCTTTTATTATTGGTATAGAAGATTAGTCAAGGATGCCTGTAAACGTTGCACGATGTGAGATTATCATTGGATCTTGGTGTTGTATTATTTGTAGACAGGCCTGATAGATTTTTGTAAAATTAAGCTATGGTGGATTTTTCTTTTTCTTTTTTTTTTATTTTTTGAGAAAAGTTAAATGCCAATATAAATTAAGTTATAAGTTGGACCAGAACATTTATATCGAATAGGTTATGATTATAATGGGATAATGAAAACCAATGTGCTGTTAAATTGCTGCCCATTTAATAGATTTCTGTTTCATAATTTCGACAATCTACATTGCACATGAACTCAAACTACTCTTTCACTCGCTCCTATTTTTATTCAATTGCATCTTGCAATGGGTTTTCATGTGAATCCTCCAGATCTCTTAAACTAGATTGAAAATTTGTTATTTTTCAGTTGGTCTTGGATTGAATCACAAACTACTCTTCCCCTCTAATTCAAATTTATACAATTTCATTTTGCAATGGGTTTTGAGCTGAATCTCAAGTTTCTTGGTAGAGATTTGTGGTGCAGTTGAGAAAGATGATTATAAAGAGTGCAATATTGAATCTGTGACAGGAATGAGGTTGTACTCTGATATTGCGTGGCACTAGATTGAATCTGATGACAATGTCATGGTAAAGCCATGATAGATTAATTGACTGGCAACCTCACAGGTCTACATATCTTGGTTGGCAATCTCACATGAGAAAGAGTATTTTTTTTATTGTTGATTGAATTCTTAAAACAACAGATCCTTTAAATAAGTTTTACGATAATCAAAATCTTATAAGACTCAGCAAAATAGACTAAGTTTGCTATGAACGAAAAAATATAATAAAAAATTATGTTTATAGACTTATGCCATGATATTGTGTATTTTATTTTCTTTGTATTTTATTATGTCATTGATAGCGTTTCAAATTCTTTCTTGGATGTGCATACAAGTGGATCTTCAAGACATCCATAAATTTGTTTGAAATTAATTTATAACATAAGTTAATCACACATAATAGTATTTCACAGTTTAATTTTCTGACTCTATTATCTTGGCCTTTACTTTACTAACTTTAGGATCTTTAGTAATAGGCAAAAATTTTGAAGTTTAGGATCTATTGTGAGTAAAATCACATAAAACAGAAGTTCAAATCCTCATAGTTGCTTCTTTCTCAGGAAAGATTTTCTATTTTTCTACATGTTTTGTTAAGTTTCCAATATGTATCAAGTAATCTAAAATCTAAATACATATCTATTGATCATGAGGATATCTTAGTTCTTAATATAACCAGAGAGTTCTTTATGTGTAAGTTCCTTTGAAGTAGCATACTTAACAGCGTTCTATAAATTTAAATTTCATGCAGGTTTCTCTATTAAATATTGTAGTTGAATTGAAGAAATGCTGCAACCACCCTTTCTTATTTGAGAGTGCCGATCATGGGTATGGCGGAGATATGGGAACTAGTGATATTAATAAAGTTGAGCGCATAGCCATGAGCAGTGGGAAGCTAGTGATTCTTGACAAATTGCTGGCCAGATTGAAAGAGACAAATCATCGTGTTTTAATATTCTCACAGGTTGGTTTGATATTCTTTTTTCTTGACATGCTGCAGGTAACTAAACTTGTATTACTTGAACTGCTTCTCAAGTCAGAGTTACTTATACCGACTTCAGCCTTACATCCTTGTGCATTTTTTGCAAATTTCTATTGTGATTTACTCTCTTGTATTAAGTCTTTACCATATTATTTGGAATAGGATACAAGTATCTAGCGCGGGTGGGAGTTTGAGTGTCTGATGTAGTTATTTATATAAATCTTTTCACACTTGACTAATATGGATATCATCTGCTCGGAATGTGTTGGAACATTGGCATTGTACTCAAAGTGGAGGGGTTAGACGAAATTACAAGTAGAATTTAGCATAACTGCTCAACATGAATTTGAATGTCACTTCTTATAGCCATAATTTTCAGTGAATGCATGGGAAATCCTATGCCATTTACTCAAACGTTTTGATTATGGAATAAAAAATTCTTTGTTCTGATCATATCATGGTATTTTGTTTATTACTTCTTTTATTGATGAAAATTTTATTTAGAAGAATGCACCATTGCTGTTTGACCTACTTTTGCAATATCCAGCTAAATTCACACTGTTTTTTCTGATGTGTTGAAGCAAAGTGTTGATGTGTACACATTTTTGAGCATTATATACGAAGTTCTTTACCTATAACTTATAAATTTTAGAAGAACAAATTTAGCGGTCTAGATCAGTCAGTAGTTAGAGCCTGGTAGTGTAATTTAAAAGACTGGGAGGTAGAAAATGTGTTGTATTGCTTATTTTTGTTGTTTGAGGAGGGGGCCATTGTAGTAAAATATCTGAGTGACTGCGTGCTCTCTAGGGTATCTTTGGCACAAACTCCTTGTTGGTCTGTTGAAACATATATCCTTGTATCTTTTTTTCTTTTTACAAATTAAAATGGAAATTTTACTTTCAATAATTACATGGGTGTGCCTATCTGTGTGTGCAGATGGTTAAAATGTTGGACATACTGGCAGAGTATTTATCTCTTCGGGGATTCCAATTCCAAAGGCTTGATGGAAGTACAAGGGCTGATCTTCGTCATCAAGCCATGGACCACTTCAATGCACCTGGAAGTGAGGATTTTTGCTTCCTCTTGTCCACACGTGCTGGTGGTCTAGGAATCAATCTTGCTACTGCAGACACTGTCATTATATTTGACTCAGACTGGAACCCACAAAATGATTTGCAGGTTTTGTTGAGTGGTTTTTTTCTCCGTATTATATTTTGGTCTTCATTCGAACTTGTATATATTAAGTCAGTATGAATGTTTTCCTCATCAATTGACTGCAACTTGTTATTTACTGGTGCTGTGTTGTATTTATCTAGTTTGACATTTCCCCCCTTCTTTGTTTGTTTTCATAGGCAATGAGTAGAGCACATAGAATAGGACAACAGGAAGTAGTAAATATTTATCGATTTGTTACCAGACGAAGTGTTGAAGAGGACATTTTGGAACGTGCCAAAAAGAAAATGGTATTGCATAATTTTCGAAATTATAGTGATGCTTTTCTAGAATGCTAAATGATATATTTATTCATGTAACTTGTAGGTTTTGGATCACCTGGTAATTCAGAAGTTGAATGCTGAGGGTAGGCTTGAGAAGAAAGAAACAAAGAAAGGAAGTTCTATGTTTGACAAGGTACAGTTCAGTTTTTAAGGCACATGCTACATATGCTATTATATCTGCTGGTGATTTTCTTCTCTAATAATTTATGGAATCCTTTTTGAAACATGCCCTGGTATATGCAGCATGAACTTTCTGCAATTTTGAGGTTCGGAGCTGAAGAGTTGTTCAAAGACGAGAAAGATGATGAAGAGAGCAAGAAGCAACTTGAAACCATGGATATTGATGAAATTTTAGAGCGAGCTGAAAAGGTTGAATCCAAGGCAGCTGATGGCGAGTCTGGGAATGAGTTACTGAGCGCCTTCAAGGCAAGAAATCTTTACTGTTATTAATTTTAAGCACGATCAATCTGAAGTTGACCTCATTGCTAGGGGGCTGCTAACTTCTATCTTTTATACATGTGCAGGTTGCCAGTTTCTGCAGTGCTGAAGATGATGTAACCTTTTGGAGCCGTTTGATTCAACCAGAGCCTCTAGATAAAAATGATGTAATATCTACTTTCTTCAACATATATACATCAATATGTGGCTTTTAAATGCATATTCTTTTAGTATTTGTCATTATATGTTTATTTTTCTGTATTCCTCTTTTATACTCACTGGGGAAACTTGTTAGCAACATATCTTCTATGTTCTATGCAGGAAGCATTGGCACCTCGAGCTGCTAGGAACACCAAGAGCTATGCTGAACATGAACAACCTAGAAAAAGTGCAAAGAATAGAAAGAGTGGGATTGATACTCGAGAAAGAACGCACAAGCGCTCCAGCAAAGCTGCAGATATGTTTTCTCATTCCCTACCAATGATTGAAGGGGCAGCAGCTCAAGTAAGAGATTGGTCCTTTGGTAGTTTACCAAAGAAGGATGCTTCCCATTTTGTCCGAGCGGTAATTCGTTGGTGAATTTTCTTTTTTTATTGGGGCTTACCTTATTGAAAGTAACAATAATGCCCGTTTCTTCATGGATGCTGTAGTATTGATCAATGTCCTTGTGCAATGCTACCTCCTTGATTCTTCATGTTATTCATGTTTTGCAGGTAAAAAGGTTTGGTAATCCTCGACAAATCGATCTCATTGTTGCTGATGTTGGTGGTACAGTTGAAGCTGCTCATCCAGAGGCTCAGATTGAGCTATTTGATTTACTGATTGATGGTTGTAGAGAAGCAGTAGCTGGAGGAAATATGGATGCTAAGGTTTTGTTTAGACTCAATTTAATTTTTTGGGTCTTTAATGATGATATAATGATTTTCTATTTCTTGTGAGATTCACAGAGTACTCTCTTAGATTTCTTTGGCGTACCTGTAAAGGCGCATGAATTGCTAAATCGTGTTGAAGAGCTTCAGCTTCTGTCAAAGCGCATTGGACGATATAAAGATCCTGTTTCTCAATTTCGCCTGGTAACTCAGCATAAAAGTCCACAATGGTCCAAAAGCTGTGGTTGGAATTCTGGTGAATATTGCCTCCTTAATAGCTATCATATGCCTTTTTTAGTTCATGATAGATAATGAAACTTGTTTTCTCTTGAATTTAGTTGATGATGCTAGATTGCTCCTTGGGATATACTATCATGGATATGGTAATTGGGAAAAGATAAGGTTAGATCAGCGGCTTTGTCTCACAAAGAAAATTGCTCCAGTTACTCTTGGAGAACGTGAAACATTTTTACCCCGTGCTCCAAACTTAGACAATCGTGCTAGTGCACTCTTGCAGAAGGTAACGTGCTGTCTATTTTGTCATTTTTTTCTCATCCAACATTTATCTGTATTCGTATTTATTGAAGATGATGATACAGTTTATTTCCTTTTGGCACACTGAAGAATTCTAACTTCTCTTGTAGTCTGAATCTCTCTACTTGATTCTCTTTTTGAGAACTTGGTCTCTAGGAATGCTGAGTTTGATTTTGGTTTGTCATAGTTAATGGTAGTCATCTACAGTTGCACATTGTCTGGTATTTTATTATATTGCTTTGCCATTAAAGCTTATGAGTTGTATTCATTCTTTCAAATGTTGCTATACTTTTTGCATGAAAAACAACATTTCATGTTTTAGTCCTTGGCCGGAATGAAACAGTATTGGTGCCATTTCACTTGTGCTGACATGGTGCCAGCCGCATTGATGAAGAGGTGGAGAAGAAAGAGGAAGCTTACTTAAATTCATTGTCAGTTGTAACCAAAGATGGAGAATTGTAAGGAAGGATATTGAGGAGTCGAGTGGAAGAATTGTGGAGAGCGTTTGCTGCCTTCTTAATTGTTAGGTGAATCACCCACTAACATTGAATTACGAGGAATTGTTTGATGACCTTGCTGACCATTGATTCGTTACAAGGAATCATTTTCTATCACAAGGGAATCACCCAATACGTTGATCATTGTCATCAAATTGTTAGGAATCACATGCCAACCTTCGAATTACGATGAATCGCTGGACGATCTCACTCAGTCATTGAATCGTGAAGAGGAATTGTCACTGTTGTCAAATCATGATCAGTCACTTGTCAAATCACAAGGAAGAAGGCTGTTGGCTATCATTGGCATTGTGCTGGCGCCATTTCATGTCGTGATGCCAGAGCAGAACTATAAAATTTGTATAAATTTTGGCTGCGCCAGACACCACATGTGATTTTAACCTATGAAATTCTATACATTGTGGGTGAAGAACAACTGTTAATATGCCAATTATGCAGTTAAGTGCATGAATTTATTGCTTCATTTTAGCACTTTAATACTTTGACCTTATACTTTGCCAATGCAATATTTTCCATATTAGTTTAATGATGAACTAAAAAATAATCTTGTTTTTTTGTTTTCAGTACGCACTTCTGTTGACTTGTGAGTTGAAATTATTGAGTTTTGTGAGTTGTTGGATTATGTCTGTCTCCCGTTCTTTTACAGCATTTTTCTTGAGTTTTGTTTTGCAGCCGAATTATCAAACAGATAATTGATGTTATTTTGTCTTAAAATTTTCTTTTCTAGGAATTTGCTACAGTTAATGCTAAGTCAAAAGTTAAAGGTTCTGGCAAAATTGCAAGCGGACCTAGTGCTCGAATAAAAGATGTTAATGCAAAAGCTATCTTGTCTAAGACAAATACTAGAGAAAAAGTCCAAGTTCAAAAGCACCACAAAGTGGAACCTCAGGCTAAGGAGGAAGGTGAAATATCAGATTCTGAGCAGGAAAGGTACCAACAGCTAAAGGAGGAAAAATGGATGGAATGGTGTGCTGATGTCATGGAGGAGGAGGAGCAAACGTTAAAACGTCTACAGAGGTTACAGACGACCAGTATAGATCTTCCCAAGGAGAAGGTTGGCCTACTATTCTATTCTATTGTTTATTTCAAATTGTTAAAGCGACTTTCAGTTTTACAATCATTGGAAACATTATTTCTTCAGGTTCTCTTGAGAATTAGAAAATATCTCCAATTAATTGGAAGGAAGATTGACAAGATTGTTCAGCAACATGAAGTAACATACAAGCAGGCCCGTAAGTATGCAGTACTTCATTTAATTGAACAAAGCTTGCTAATGCTATGATTGCATATATCTTTTGTCACTCTACCTGTCAGTTGCATTATTTGTTTGTTTTAATTTGAAGAATAGAGGTTTATGAGAAAAGTTACTAACCTAATATTTTTTTTTGGTTCAATTTAACATGCAAGACAACAGAATTTTGTCATTTTTAATAAAAAATATAGGTTGTTTTTGTTTTTGGATATTATTTTATGATGCTATATTAGAGTGTGCTCAATGAGCTTCTGTTAAGTGGATTTGACTCGAGCCATTTAAGATTTCATGACTTCAGCGAGCTTGGCTCAGAGTAGCTCAACTGAGCAGTGTATCTTGTGTATCTCATCATTCTCATGGTTGGTGGTGCAGAGTAGCTCAACCAAGCCATCTCCTTATGCTGTCCGGATGAAACCATGTCACTCTCCATTTTCACGTGTTCATGGCTCCTAGCTTGATTCTGCCTTGTTCTCCCAAGCTAATGTCTGTTCTTTTCAATTTATTGCAGCCTCACCAATAAGATATATTGCAGCACACTGTAGGTTTCATCTCCACCTAAGTCTTTGTTTGTCATGTTCTTTGTTGAGTGTGTTTGCATTAACAATTTGATTCTATCCAAACCTCTGCAAGGAAATTGAGATGCAAACCAATTGTGATAGTCTTCCTCGTTTCACCTGTCAGATCCTCCGATAACCACAATTTGTTATTGACCTAGTGTTGTCCAGTTTTTTTTCATCAACTGCCATGTACTTGATGAAACCTTGTGAACTACAAAATCAACCTTGGTCTAAATCTTAGATTGACCAGGTTAAAGAATCTAAATATGACATTTTTCGATCAACTAAATTTATGGGATTAAAATAAGTAAAAAAGTTCAAGAAAACATGTATGTGACAATAAAGGATGTTCAGAAACACTAGGCAGAAGCATATGGTCATTCATTATCATATTAGGAACACTAAACATCAATATATTATTAGCAATATCAGGATTGAATTATTGAGAATATTTGTTATGAATATAGGATGTTTTAAGTAAAATATATTGTTAACTTAATTATATTAAGTGATAATACATAATAGTATAACTGCTAGATTAAAATCCTTGGTTGGATTTAAGTTACTTATGGTTTGATTGGGTTTAATTGAATTTGTGTGTAAAACAAATTGATTGAGTTAAATTTTATATAGGGTTTATTTTGGATTTTAATCTGGCCTTCACCTAAAGAGGAAGTGTATGGGTATACTTTGAGTTATTGTGAATTGCCTCCTTTCCCTGGTGCGCGTGCGTGCGTGCGTGTGCGAGAGGTGTTATATCCAGTGAGTGTGTCTTCTCTCATGGAATGGACATAAGGTACAACTTCAGGTGGGTGTGGCAGCAGTAGTAACAATTACATTTAGCACTAGTTTGCAGTGCAAGGATGATCCAAGGGCAATGACCATGAGCCATCAGATCAAGAGCAACAATTGTCTGTGATTGGACTTGCTAGTCTTGGACAGTTGTGGGCATGGGCAAGCCCCTTTGGATTGGCATGATGTGTGTATTGATAGTCATGAGCGGTAGCCCACCAAACTGTTTTTGGCTGATTTGTGATTGATTTCTAATAATTCTCATGTGATTTTGGTTTTTTTTTCAAAATTCTGAAGGGTACCACCTATCAGATTGTCTGATTCTCATAGACCGATTTCTGCATCAGTGTCATTGATGTTTACCCTAAACTAACTAGTAATTGTAGTTTGTTTGTCATTTTGTTTTTCTGTCTTTATCACATCTAATTGTTCTACTTGCCATTTCGTTTTTCATTTCATGTTTTTAAATATTTTTCATAAATGGATGTATGACAAACAAACCTTTCCCATTTCATATTTACCTATAGGAATGACAATGAGATTATGGAATTACGTGTCCAATTTTTCCAATTTGACTGGAGAGAGGTTGAATGAGATCTATTCGAAGTTAAAAGAGGAGCCAAATGATGGTGTTGGACCATCCTACCTTAACAGTAGTTTTGCAGCTGTCAACAGTAATCAGTTCCCTCTTAATAACGATCAACATAGAAGGAAGAAATCATCTCAATTCCAATCCCAACATTCAGAAGCCTTTCACCAGAATCAAACTGCTGGAAAGTCAGAAGCATGGAAACGCCGAAAAAGACCTGAAGTGGATAATCAGTTTCTAATTCAGCCCCAGTCACATCCAACCATGATAAGCAATGGCATCCGGCTAGGCGAGCCAATGAGTTCTGCAGGGATTCTGGGTAAAGGCCCACCAGAAATGAGGAGATATCCTAATGATAGATCTACTAGGGCACATCCTGGCCGTTTCCCTCCAGGTCAAGGTCACATGTCATAGCTCAATTACTTTTATGGGGTCCTTAGTGCTAGCATCAGGTGGAACACCATGTTGCTATTACTAGCATATTTTTTTTCCTTGAGGGAATAAGAGGTTGCCATTCCATTGGTGATTGGAGATGTTGCGAAGTATCTGGTAGTGACCGAAAGGGCCTGCTCGGTGTGCATGACTCATGACCGTATCTTATCGAGTATAAATCTTTCATTCTGTGGTTTCAGAGCTATCGCAAAGGCCAGCAAGCTTCTGCAAGAATTTTGTTGCATTTTGGTAATTCGTAAATAGGTAGTTTTTTCATCTTCTTTTTCTTTTGGTTAAGGAAAGGTGCTGAGGGAAGTTTTCTCAAATCAACAAACAGGTCTATACATGTACTAACATCTTTTTCATTGAAATGTACTGGATGTTTCCAATTATTTAACATTTAGTCGATACATATGGCGATTGCCAGAGTTTGTCAATGGTCATGTCTTTGTTAAGGCTTCGTCAATCACTTTCATGGGCAGTTTATGCTGATCTATTGTCTTTGATCTCACACTTCAAAGATGGTTCCGTTTCTTGCTAATGAAAGGGTCAGTTCTTTCCTACTCGAGGCTGAAAGGTTGACTTATTTGCTTTTTTGTTTTTTTTGGTATTTCAGTTATTTCCTGGTATCTTATTGTTTTGGTTTACACATCTCGTACGTCACCATACTTGTATTCATATGTCAATGATCCTTTTCAACTTTCTCATTTTTCCTAATCATTGTTATTTTTATTTTTTTCAAGTGAGCTAGCCTCTTCTTCACCTGATAATATACTGCATCTGTTTATTGTATAAGTGCCTCGACATGATTTCTTGTTAAACTAAATAAAAATTCCTTTGAGCTCTAACCTTTTTTTGTGTGTCATGTTCTTAGTAACTTTTATTGTGATAGGGTGACTCTTCAAGAATGACCTGGCTTCCTAGCTACAATAGCAAAGTTCACAAGTCTGTTTTACCTTCTTTCATCTCGTTCTAGGACCGAGCGATGAAAAAGTTTCTGGGTCAGTGAAATTTTGCTTCACAAGTGTATCATTGTTTCTTCTTCAGCTTAGCTTTTGAAGACATGGTCTAAAAAAAACTTTTGGATTCTACTAGATTTGTTTTTCTTTGGATATTTTAGAATTCAAAACATGTTTTTGATTTCCTTTATAATATATCAATCTTTTCACTGATTCCATGTAATGATATTCTCACCAGAATAAACGGGTAATAGTTTCGCTTGAACAATTGATTATAATTGCTTTATATGTAGAAGATTTGGATGGAGTAGCTACAATTTAGAGATATTTAAATACGACAATAAATTAATAAATTAATGGTATATGTTTATATTTGGGCAAAAAATCAAAGGGTGTCCCTTAAGAATGCCCCATCATATTTTTCAGGCAAAAATATCTTTATTTTAGTCTTATGGTAATAGCTACAACCGCTGCAATATAGAATAAAATTACCTCGGTAGTAAGAGACCTTCTCAACTCTTACTACCTTCTCAAGATAAATTAACGAATAATTTTTTTAAATAGATGATTGATTGATGAATTAATAAATAAATTTTTCTTAACAGCAGATCAAATTTATTTGATGATCGGTATAAAATTTCTATGATACCGGATCGATCACGTTAAATTTCTATATATGATACCAGATCGATCACGTTAAGATTAATTGACATAAGTTAGATATCTAATACCAACTAAAATATTACTTCAGATTAATTGAAATTATTATACATGTAACATCGTCATATTAAATTTACTTTTATCAATTTGTTTAAAATCGTCCAAATTTAGTCAAAATTACATTAATACGGCTGTATAGCTATGATCATAATTGTTACCATTATAGAAATTATCATTTTACAATTTGCTCCATAACTACTATAATATTATTGTAGTTTTGCCGATAGTTATTAGTGATTTTGATCAAATTAAAATGATTTTAATTAAGTTTGAGTAAATTTTACTAAATTTATAAAATAATAATTTGATATAATAATATTTTATGTATATCAATTTTAACTAAGTTTGTCCAAAATGAAAATATTGAATCGATTTACTTTAGTATATTGTACTAGCTACATAATAAATAAGATTTATGTAAGTAGCTATTTCACTAAACTTGCTTCTTTTTTTTTTTTTACAAAATGAATATGATCCAGATAAGTAGCCTTCCAAGTATTGATAAAAAAATAATACTCACAATAACCATACAAATCCATATTTCAAAATGATCACACTTTCATAACACGTGAGAAAGGAAGTCTTGATGCTTGAAAATAACCACAATTGCAAGTTTGGTTATCCAATTCGACTATAAAGGAAGATGAAGATGTTTATACTCCTAGACAGATGGGATCTTCTGTCCCGCTGTCTCACACTCGTTGGCGATGGTCGGTAAGTCGTCTGATCGATGATCAGACACTATTGATAATTTTTTATCGTCGTTCGAATCAAATAATATCCTGGAATAACGGTGAATCAGTCGGAATCGTCGTATTACAATCTCGTCAGATTAGACGCTGAATACAGTGAGATCGCAATTGCGACGATACCCGATGAGTTCACCGTATCCCACAAGATATAGTTTTGTTCGGAAAAGCGGTCGGAGGCCGCCGGTAGTGTCCGATTGACGATCGGACGACTCGTCGACCATCGTCGACAAGTGGGACAGCAGGATAGAGGATCCGACCACTATTTATGATTGGTTGTGAGAAAAGACCTTTCCTTCTTTATCTTTTAGAGTAGATCTTCTGTTTTAGCAGTAGCAACTAACAACAATAATAAATCTTTCTTTAATTTTTATTATATTATCATTTATATTTAAATATATTTTATTTTATATTATTATTACTAATCAAGTTTTTTCTATCTCTTCTTCATATTTAATATACGTATTTATCATAATTTCACATGTCTAACCGAAATATTTATTGGCCGTCTAAATATATATATCCATACCATTTTAAATATATCTATTAATTTTTTTTTTTCAATAGATATAATTTTATTTTTTTAATAATTTTATTTTTTATTTTATTCATCCTATTCACACATTTACTTTAATATTATCATCTGTGCAAATAGAGTGAAAACTTTTTAAGAATTTTGTCACTTCCTTCGTTCCGACGGTTAAAAAATAATTGAGTAACCTTGCGTCTCGTGTTATCATTTGGGTCAATAATTAAAAGTTTTCGAGTATTTTGGAATGAAACATTTAGGTTTTAGAAAAATTGATGGTTAAGTTGGTGTGCATTCGGCTAGGAAGTGTGCATTTGCCCATCTTAAAAAAGACAGGTTCGCATCCAATTCCATGAATATGTAGAGAGATAAATCTAAACACATAAATGAAAGATACATGGTGGAAAAATATCAAATCTTCAATTTCAAAAAATCGACTTTTAACTATTACGTCAGGATTTTCGCGAGTGCACCCTTTAACTACGCCCTGAGGCATCTTTAAGAATTCATATTTTGTAGCCAATCTCTGTATTTCTTAAGTATGCTCTATGTGCGTTATCAATTGATTGGTTTGCATGTATCAGTCAATTCATTCAAATCAACTTGTAGCCGAATGATCTGAATCACAACCAATTCTTTTGCTGATTATGTTATTAGTCAATTGCTTCATGTCTCTTTTTTTAGTTGACTGATCTAAATCAGTTCGACTGCTTCTCGTGGATAGTAATCATTTCCTTTATCGACTATTTCATAAGTTGTCTATCTTAGTCAATTACTAGGATAACATTGTGACAGAACCTTTTAGTCTAGGAGCATACATAGTGTATGAGGCGTCATGATCGTTAGATTTCAGAATCAAATTCTAAAAAAATTAGTTACTTACGTTACCTTACGTGCTAGTCATTATTAGGGTTAGTAGTATTCATGATTTATCTCTTTCGTATTCATCCTGAAACGGATTTACGGTGGCGTTGGGGGTGAACGAATTACGTTTTACCACCGAGAACATGTCATTTGTTAAATAGTTCAATAATACCGCTTTGAAATATTCTTATAACCGTTTCATCAGTTAATTTTATCTTAATTAGTCTAATTGTCTAGCTTTCAAACAAAACATTCGATTTGTTAGTATTCATTCTGAGTCAACAATCCGATTGACTCAGTTAGTAGTCAATTGAAATTTTAAATTTGTTCTTCTATTTGTTCGTTTTTTAATTAATATTAAATATCTAATTTACTTAGATTAATATGGAGAGTAATCGATTTAGTCCCACGAAAATTAAATAAGAAACACTCATAGTAGACGCGGCTTAACAATCTAAATTCATAAGTTAACCACTCATTAAAAGAAATATATTCGTTAATTCAAATTTGATTCTTAGATATTTAAAAAAAATAAAGAAAACAATTTATTACTATATCATTGACCAATGAAATTTTACATTTTGTTGATTTATCTTTTAGCTCCTACCAACTCCAGATCTTACTTTCATCTTTCCAAGAGACTTAGACACCATTTGGTTTGTAAATTTTTTATTTTAATTTTATATGAAAATCATTTTTTTCCATTTTTTAGAAAATAATTTTTAAATATTCTCTATTTCCCCATAAAATAATATCTCCTTTTCTAGAAAATAAATATGGAAATTGTCAACCAAACAATAATTTTTATTTTCTTACATTTTAATGATTCTTTTTTTCTACTAAATACAATTTGACCTAATTTTTTAAGACTTTTTCAATGAAAAATCTGATTATGAACATTGCAAAGTAATTTAAAAATTAGTGTGTGATTTTGTAAATTACAAAATTGGATGCACTCTCCCTTACATTTTAATGATTCCTTTTTTTCTACTCAATACAATTTGACCTAAATTTTTAAAAAATACTTTTTGAATGAAAAACCTGATTATAAACATTGCAAAGTAATTTAAAAATTAGTGTGTGATTTTGTAAATTACAAAATTGGATGCACACGTACTCTTTTTTTTTTTATTTGGCATAAGAATCTAACCAACGTTTATTAATCTTGAGATTATTGGTTTTATAAAAATCTTTCATTGATAATTAAGATAAATCAAAAAGGAAATGTTTATAGCAGATGATCAATCTATTTAATATTCTTATATCAATCACTTATTAAAAAAATTTATTCATTAATTTATTTAAAATTGTGATAAGTGATTTGATAAAAAAACACTGTTCAAGCTAAAATAAAATAAATCCTTTACCAAATAGACAGAACACGCGGTACAGAATCTATGAATTTAGTCAGATACTGACTATGTGGTTCAGATCTTCTCCATTGTAGAATAAGAATCAATTTCAATTATACACGCGATAATCTCAACTCACCAACAGATTGATAAAAGAACAGATTGATTGATTGATTGTATGTTCAACTAAGATTCTTCCTCCTTTCCTCAAATCCCGGCGGCCGCAATGGCGATTAGCCCTTCCACCGCGGGCACTGGTCGGCAGGGCGCATCTGTTCCGTGCCGGCCTGGACCGGGCACCGCGCGTTCGACGGCGGAACCATGCAATTGTACTGCAGGCAGAGCGACGCCCCCGCCGGGATGCCATTGCCGGTGGCCTCCGCCTCCGTTCCAAGCTCCACCCCCGTGAGGAAGTTGTGCTGGAGGTAGAGCAGCTGCATTCCGTCGCCGAGGCCCTGCACCAGTAGGCGCGGCACCACCCCTATGAACCGGTTGTTGTTGAGGTACAGACGCTCGACCGGCGCCAGTTGCGGCGGCAGGGACCCGGTCAGCAGGTTGTAGCTCAGATCCACCACCGGGATGCTCACGTCGCCCGGGGGCGCCACTGGCCCCGAGAAAGCGTTGTGCTGCAGCAGGAGCGCCGCTAGCGGGAAGGAGAACACGCACCCGGGAAAGGGGCCGGAGAGGAAGTTATAGCTCAGGTCGAGGAAGCTGAGCCGGGTGAGGTGCGGTAACACGGCGTCGACGAGGCCAGTGAGCGCGTTCGAGCTGAGGGAGAGGTATTGCAGCGAGGGCGGCAAAGGCGGCACCTGGCCGGAGAGCTGGTTGCGCTTGAGGTCGAGGCGGATCAGTGCAGAGGAGTCGGGGAAAGAGGGAAGCGGGCCGGAGAGGCGGTTGTGGCAGAGGATAAGGTTGGAGAGAGTGGGGGCGGAGGCAAGTGCGGGCGGGATGGTACCGGAGAGCAGGTTGTAGCTCAGATCGAGGGTGCGGAGGCGGGGGAGGGCACCGAGGCCGTCGGGTACGGGGCCGGAGAGCAGGTTCCTGGAGAGGGCGACGAAACGGAGGTCGGAGCAGTTGGCAAGCCCGACGGGGATTGAGCCGGAGACGCGGCCGGGGGCGAGCGAGAGTTCGGCGAGGGCGGTGAGTCGACCGAGGGCGGGGTCAAGGCGACCCTGGAGGCCCGGGGAGCCGGCGCGGGGGTCGCCGAGGGCGAGGCTGACAACGCGATCCCCGGCGCAGAGGACGCCGGGGAAGCCACACGGGTCGGCGGTGAAGTCCCAGCCGGCCAGGAAGCGAGACCTGGGCATGTCGTCGAGGCCCTTGCGCACCGCCTGCAGGGCCAGAAAGTCCTCCGGGTTCAGAATCCCGGACACGCCGGCGGCCGACGACACTATCAGACACAGCGCGAGCAACCACTGCCGAGGAGCTCTCAGGAAACAGCAGGCGGCCGGTGCCATCGTCGCCATTAAGCTCGTCCCTGAAGCAGAATTAGGGTAAGGAAGCAACAAGAGTGTGGTCTAGTGCCTGGATTTTAATGGCGGAAGACTGAATTGCTCTTCTTCCTCGATCTCTTTGTTCTTTGTTTTTCTTTTTTCTGTTGGCGTCGTGCGAGATTGTGGAGGAAGAGGAAGAGGAAGAGTAGTGGAGACTCTGACTCTTCCGAGTGCGAGCGACTCTGGGCCGGTCTGTGTGTCAGGGGTAGTCGCAGAATGAAGGTACGTTTGTTTATGTGTTTCGGCAAACGCGATGGTTTGGCACGGAGCAATAAACGGCTCTCCGGACCAGCTGGCTCGGCAGTAGCAACGACACTTCACGCCAGTTGCAGGTGGGGGGAGGAATCTGTGTTCACGAAGCTCACGTGAGGTAAGGGTGAGTTACTGGGGCGGAACGAGAGGATCGGATATCACCGACCTCCGGCTATTGTCATGAGCAAAATTATATTCTGGAGGTACGGAGAATCCGTAAAAATCGTTGTAATTATGATTTCGTCGGATTCATCGTCGAATCCTACGAGATTGGAATTACAACGATTTCGATCGGTTCACCGTTCTTCTAGAATATCATTTGATTCAGTATGACGATCAAAATCTATCGGTGATATCCAATCGACGATCGGACGATTCATCGGCCATCGCTGAAGAATAGGACAAGTGAGACGGGGGCCTGTGGGATAGAGGATCTCGTTCGGGAACCAGAGTAGGCCACACCCAATAATCAATTCAAGCGTGACTCAGATCTTAATTATTCAGGTGTTGCTGTAATATTTTTTTTTAATTAATTTTTTAATTAATTTTTAAGTATAAATCAAAAAAGTAATCATAGACCGATGATTTATCAATTTAATATTTTTAAATTAACTGTTTATTAAAAAATATTATTTATTAATTTATCAAACTTAGATACCATTATGGAATATTTGAGAAATTGAGGATACTCGGTCGTCATGGACTTGGTAGACGAACCCTTAATCCGTCGGTATATTAATCTTCGACAATCTTCGGCTAAGCTGTCTCCTTCTCGGTGGAGAACAACCTCTCACAATGTCTCTCTTCCCTTTACAAGATGAGAATTAAAGTTTGAGGAAGAGAGGAGACTTTGGAAATTTTGAACACTTGAGCGGGAAGGTTTTTCAAAGAATAACTAATCCTTCTCAAGCCTTAAAGCTTCCCCTTAAATAGAGAAGAGAGTTGTTAACCAAACAACTCAGTCTCAACATCAGTCGACTACTACCAAGCCTAGTCGACTAGTGCTCAACCAACGACTAATTTTTCAAAGCATCAATCGACTGGTTCCAACCCCAATTGACTAATCTTTCAGTGAGTTTCACCTAACGCTGTTAGTCGACTGATTTGTTCGCCAATCGACTGCTAGCTTATAAACTCACTCTCAACCTCTCCGGAGTACATCCTTCGCGTATGTCTTAAAGTCTACTTCCTCGGCTTGTCCTTTGAAGTTCTCTTCCTTTGGCTCTCGTCCCTCGGATATACACAAGCACACGTCTCGTCTTCATGCTATCCTTCGCATATGCCTTTGAAGTCTACTTCCTCGGCTCGCCTTTTAAACTCCTCTTCCTTTGGCTCTCGTTCCTACAATAGGTTCACTCCGTTATTCCTCATGTATGTTCCACTAAGTCCTGCATGACTCAAATACACATCCAATCAATATAAAAACTTAACTTAATCATATTGATACATACATCGAAATACATGATTGTACCAATCAAACTTGGACCGATTACACCAAAATAAAATAAATTATTTATGGAAGGTGAAAAAGTGAATTTAACTGATGCGGGAAAGATAGAGAAGTATCAGACTTCTCAGGCCAAAAATAAAAGACAAATTATTCCCCAAAAGGACATTAAGAAGGAGATTGTGTACTTCGTGTGTAAGAAAAATGGGCATGTTAAGAAACAATGCTCTAAGTTCATGCAGTGGCTTGATAAGTGATTCTGTTGGGGAGCGAAGTGGACTTTCAACTTGATGACGAGCACGACTTATTGATAGAGAAGGATGATGGTTACACATAGCGATGCTGAAAACTATTCCAGCTGAGGGGCGTCTGTCCTGCGAAAAAGATGACTGCCAATAACCCATCGGGAGTTCCCGTGCAATGCCCTCTGACAGTCAAGTCAGAATTCAATGGAGAAGAGGGGGCTAATTAAGAAACTACTGTAGTTATCAAAAATTACGCATACCTGTGTGTGAGGGACGGAGGGACTTATATATAGCCAGGGGAACCAATAACCTTCTGTCCCCCTTCTGCCTCCCTTTTGTCCTATGCGGGGACAGAATCAGGGGCCATTGTCAGTTAGCCGACCGACGCCGCGTTGTCTAACATTTGCAGGGGCGCCGTAGTACGGTGTGGCCTTTGCAGCAGTGCTTGTTAGATGTCGTACCACAGCAGATAAATTCTCGCGATTTGGATACGAGTGGTTTCAGGCTCGAGTCGGCGAGTGTCGACATGGCTACTGCCTTTATCTGCAATGTGTCATTGGGTTCGTACGGACAAGGGTAACTTTCGATGATAGGGAACGTCGAGTCGTATCACACTCAGGGCATGCCGACTGGCATGGCGGGGTCTCACACTCGGTCCTCCTTGTATGCAGTTTTCCCGTCTGGGAGGGCGATCGGAGGACCCCTGATTGAAATGTGCCCCTCCGTGAGGACCAGGCTTGGGACTTGGGTCGGGTAATTGCCCGACTGGCATATCCGATCGGAGTGTCATTTGAGATCGGCGTGGAGTCTACCACCACAGGCATTCCTACGACCAGTAAGGTGGCTAACCCTTCCGCATAGCCCCCCTCCCCCGGGTTTAGAGAGTGGGGACAAGGTCTACTATACCAGGCTCATAGTGCCACACAGGCTGACCCGATTCTATGCCAGCTAGGGCGGGATCATATGCATCCCCTCCGAATCTGGTCGAAAGAGGCGACGAGATATACTGACTAGACTATTTGTTAATGGCGAGAATGCCACCGGGTACAGGCCGACCGACCGGATAGATACTGGCGCCAGCTGCCCTCGACTGACCCGCTGCATGGCCAGCATCGTTCTCCTATCATTGCTTCCACGTGCTACCCCCTTGGTGCTCAGTAAAACGATTAATATCCCCTCATTAATTGCTGAGCGTCACGTGCCCCCTACCGATTGGTTTTCTTGAGTAACGAAATTTTCTGTGTCAGAGCCCACGCGCACACGCTTGACAATTCCCCAAGGCTCATTATGATGTAAAATGGACGGTCTCGATCCACTCCCGCCTTTTTATCGGATTGTTATCGAACGGTCATTTTTTTTTACTATGCCTCCCTATCACTGTGTTCTCTGCTAGGGTCCGGCGAATCCTCCTCCGGCGGACAGTGATTCAGCGGACATTTTTTCCGACGATCCACCCTTGCTATCATCGGGTTAGTTCACCTCCCTCGTTTCTGTGTTATCCATTCATGGTCTCTTCCACCCCGATTCGCGACCCATGGTATGCTACCGCTGTCTCTGTGCTGCGTCCTCAAGATATTGATCGTCTCCGAGCTGAATACAACATCCCCTCCTATCATCTCTTAGTGCTTCTCGGCCCCACTGACTGACTCGAGAGTCCACCTTTGAGTTACATAACCCTTTCCCAAGATCACCTTCAGGCCGATCTTTGCTTTCCTCTCCACCCCTTCATTTCGGAGGTGTGTCGATATTTCCAACTTCCTCTCTCCCAACTGGCCTCGAATGCCATTAGCCTTATCTGCGGGTCGACCATTATTTAACCTTGTACAAAATTTCTCTCCGACCGGAAATCTTCCAATTCTTCTATTATCCCAAAAAATAAGAATCGGACGATTTCTTTATTCAGGCCTGAGCCAAGACCTCCTTCTTGGTGAAGCTCCCGACTTCTAACAATGGTTGGAAGGATCATTTCTTTTTTATCAATACCACCCCGCCCCCAACTGGCCAACGACCTGGATAGAGGATATGCCCCCCTCTTCTCTTCTTCCAAAATTCTATCGCTCCTTGCCCTCCCCCCCCCCCCCCCCCCCCCCCCAACCTACCAGCTCGCAGATTCAAGGATAGGCGATCGACACTTTCATGGGGTGAGCCTCCATAAAGAGGAGATATTCTACGCGTTCGGCTTAAGCCAAGCGCCAACTCCTCGACCTGCCTCCCTAGGTAAGCTCCCTTATCCTCCTTCTGAACACTTATAGCTAACTAAGTTTTTATTATTTTGCAACTACCATGTTGTTTGTTGCTGCCCTGGAAGATGGGTTCAACTTGGACGACGCGGGATTAGAGTCCCGGGTGGCCATTGAACTAGAGAAGCATGCTATGGATCCTCTCCATTCAGCTCCCATTCCCGAGTTGACCGTCGCCTCCCCTGTCACTATGTCAAGCCGACTCGGTGAGCCCCTCGACGAGGATGGCCAAACCCTGGCATAGAGGCGCCGTCGAGCTCACACCCCAAGCCCTCAGACCGGGAGCTAGGTCGAGGCCACACCCGCTCCCAGCCAAAAGAAGAAGAAGAAGAAGAAGAAGAAGAAATAACCTCGACTAGGCTATTCAGACGCCCCGAAGTGCTTCAGTTGGGTAGCGGCAGGGCCCGGACCTCGCACCCTGCCCCTTCGCTTAGTGCGCCAGACATTCCTCTGCCACTCGACTTGCCTCCTTCCCTGGCCGAGATTCCTCTTGATTCCCTGCCCCTTCACGTGCTGGTACCATCCATGGCCGACCCCTGTCTGGAGCTGCCCCCCGGCAACTTGCCCGGCCGGAGGCAGGAGTTACAACTGTACGGGCCTGTGGCAGACTTGTATTTGCAGGGAGTCCAGGAGTCTTACTACCGGGGTCCAAACAACAAAGCTAATGCCTCTTTCTTAGAGGCCACCCAGGAATGCTTTTCAACACTTCCTTCTCGATCAAGCTCACTTGTTTTGTTCACATGTTAACCCTCTTCCTGGCAGTTCTGGGGCTCTTGCCATAGCCTCTCCATGGCTATGGTGGCCCATGCGCAGGCCAGGGTAGCCGTCGAGCGCCGAGCGGAGGGGTTGGAGACTCGCCTTCGTCATACTAAGCTGGTCTCCAATGAGGCCAACCTGAATGACCTCCGAGCCGAGATCATTGCCCTACAGTACAAGCTATCTGCCTTGGAGGATCAATTGGAGGTAGCTCGGACCCAGGTGGATTCATCCGATTCGGCTGTCGCCCATGCACAGAGTCAGATCTCTACCCTGGAGTATGTCAAGAGGAAGACCTGGTTAAAATGAACTCCTTCAACTGTCTGTCGCCCATGAGTCAATGAAGGCGGAGCTACAAAATCGGGAACAAGATATGGCGACCCAGGCCGAGACCATGTGTTCTCTGTCTTCCCAACTGACGGTCCGAGACCGCGAGCTGAACATTCAGGCCAAGGAGGTCAGTCGGCTTCGTGCCCTTTGTGCCTAGGTGTCCGAGTGGGAGGCCTCTCAAGCAGAGCTTGAGGAACTACAAGCTTACAAAGCGGGTGAGTCGGCGTGGCTAGATGCTCACTGGGTGGAGTAGATCAACTCGGCGGCATTCAGCAAGCAGCTCGCCGCTCGGGTGAACCCCCTACTCATGATTCAACTCACCTCCACCTTTGACCAGCTTAAGCAGGGGGTTTATATTCCTCCTGATCTGCCAGTCCAATTTCTTACCTCGCTCATCTTCCAAATAGTAAGCTGTCGAGGCTAACTTCTGGATCACCTTGAAGGGACCTCCCCATTGGGGCTCTAACTTGTTAACATCGCCGACCGACATTATTCTCTTCCACACGAGATCCCCGACCTGGAATGTCCGGGCTAGCACCCTCTGATTGTACCGCTGCCGCATCCTTTGTCTATAGGTGAACATTCGTGCTGCAACCTTCTCCCGGATTTACTGGACCAGATCTAGCTCCTAGTGCCATCTTTTCACATTTTCTTGGTCATACGCTTTCCGCAGATCGGATTCGCATTCGACTTCCACCGGCACCACCGCTTTGCTTCCATACACCAATTGGGGAAGCATGTGACCTGTTCCCACCCTCGGTGTGATGCGCTAGGCCCACAGGACACTGAGTAACTCGTCCACCTAGGTTCCCCCCGTGTGATCTAACTTCGTCTTTAGACCTCTTAGTATCTCCCGATTGGCAACCTCGGCTTGCCCGTTACTCTATAGGTACGCGACGGAGGTGAAAGACTGCTGAATGTCGTAATCCATGCACCATTCTTTAATTCTCCTGCCCTGGAACTGTCGCCCATTATCCGAGACCAATTTATGAGGAATTCCATATCGACAGAGTATGTTTTGCCACAGGAACTTTATCAGTACTTGTTCAGTGATCCACGCCAACGCTTCCACTTCTATCCACTTGGAGAAGTAATCCACTGCCACTAATAGAAATCTTTTCTGAGCGAGAGCTACTGGGAAAGGCCCCACAATATCCAACCCCTACTAATCGATGGGGCAGGATACCAACGACGCTTTCATCGTCTCGAAAGCCCGATGAGGGAGGTTTTGATGCTTCTGACACGACAAGCAGGTAGAAACCAGCTGATCAGCGCCCTTTTGCAGAGTTGGCCAATAGTAACCCAAGAGTAATGCTTTTTGAGCCACGACCCTCCCCCCGGCGTGACTACCACAGATTCCCATGTGTATTTCTCGGAATCTGTGGTAGGCGTACATCCCTGACCAAGAAATATTGAACCGCTCGCTTTCTTAAGAGCTTTGCCTACTCCCGATTAGACGGGAATGCCCCGTAAATCCGGTAGGCGACCAGAGGTGACCTCCAGTCAGTCCCGAGCTCTAATTTCACCTGCTGCTCTATGAGCATCACCAGCATTGTTTGGCCCATCGGTTGAGGGAGCACCCAAGTGCCTACCGCACTGGCCAATTTTGCAAGTTCGTTCGCCGGGAGGTTACTTTCCCTGGGGATCTTCTACAACTGGACCTCTTGAAATTCGACCTTCAATTTCTCGTATGCCTCGATGTACGCTTGCGGCTGGTCACTGTTGACCTCGAAATGTCCCGCGAGTTGCTGCGTGGCCAGCTGCGAATCTGAATGTATTATTGCCCAATGAACCCGAACAACGGCATAACTACCAACTTCAACTGAGATGACTCAATTTGTAGTTGGTCGAAAGCTCTCCTATATAATATGTTTACCGAGCTGCCTGTGTCCATGATGGTGCGGTAAACCTGGTAGTTGGCAATCACGGTAGTGATGCTAGGGCATCGTCATGAGGGACCTCCAACCCTTGTAGATCCTGTGGCTCGAAACTGATCTGAGGGCCTTGCGTCTGGGGGGTGCTCGTTCCCACTTGGTGAATTTCCAGCCGGCGTACCTGTGCATTCCTGGCTTGGTTAGAATCTCCTCCTCTTGGCTCGGTCTTCATCCACATCCTCCGGCTTAGCCTGCCCGTCCAAGGGAAATAAATGCTAAGCGGTAGACGTACTCCGCATGGGTTCTTCCACTGTCGGGACAGCCGTGGGTCCTCCTCGACCCTGGCCGCCTCTCAGGGAGATTTGACGCCCTTGGCCCCTGGTGGTCAGGGCTCGACCCCTCCCGGTCTGTCGGCAATCCTCGATCCTATGGGTGTTTCTTTAGTGGAAAGCGCAATAGGGTCTCCACCGGACCGACAAGCATCTTAACGCCACTTGCTGTACGTGTCTCCGTTCCATCCCTACTCGGTCAATCGCCCCTCTAGGGCTACGGATGGGCCCGCCTAGCGAGCGACTATTCTGTGGGGGACTAGTCACTAGGGCAGCATCAGCTTCCTTTTTCCGAGTGGCTTGGGCTTCCTCCACGTTAATGTATTTAATAGCTTTTCCTAAGAGACTGTCAAAATCCTTGGGGGGGGGGGGTTCATAATCAGCAATCGGAAGAAATCTCCTACCTGTAACCCTTGTGAGAAAGCGTTGATGAGGACCTCTGGGGTGGTGGTCGGTACGTCCATTGCCACACGATTGATCCTCTTGATGTTGGCTTGAAGTAATTCTTTTAATGCAAATAAGTTAAGGCTGGTCTTATGATGCCTCTGACTGCTCCCAAAATGTTACATAAACAGCCTCTTGAGCTCCACGAAACTTGACACAAACCCACTCGGGAGCCTATCAAACCAACGCTGGGCCGGTCCCGATAGGGTTATCAAAAACACCCGCCACTTGACGCCCTCGGGATATTGATGAAGCAGGGCGGCGCTTTCGAACTTCATAATATGCTCTTCGGGATCATTGTCTCCCGAATACTCCGGGATGGTGAAAAACTGGAGATGCTTGGGGACAGGATCATCTAGAACCTGCAGGGAAAAATGGGTTGCGCATCGGGCGAGGGGGGGCCAGCGCAGGGTCGGCCAGGCTCTATCCCTTGTTGGGACATTGCAGGTGCATCTGACTAAATGCAGACACCTCCGCAGGACCCGAGTGGGCTTCATCTCTTCTAGTTCGGAAGAAAGCGGATGGGTGGGGGGGACGACATCAGGATGCCTTCCGGCCTAGCGACATTTCCCCGACCCGTCGAGTTGCCCACAACCGATGGCTCGGGGCACCGAGCCGTGGGGTTGCCAGCAGGTAGGGGCAGCTGGGGTGCCTTCTGGGCTCGAGCAGCCATTAGGAACTCATACTCCTCCGGTGTGATGGTAACCACCACTTTGTTGGGGTCTTCCATCTTCTACTCCTGATCAGGCGATGTGCCCTTCTTCTTGCGCCAAATATGATCCTGTTGGAAAGTGAGGTGGATGTCCAACTTGATGATGAGCACGGCTTGTCGACGGAGAAGGATATTGGTCACGCACAACAGTGCTGAAAACTTTTCCGATCAGAGTCTAATTTGAGGTCGGCGTGGAGGCTGCCATCACAGATATTCCTCTACCATACTAGGGTCAAAGTGTCACACAGGCCGACCCGATTCCACGCCAGCTAGGACGGGATCAACAAGAAAGGTATTAAACCCTCACTTGTTTATTATTAATCCAATATGAATCATATTAATCATAACACATGGTGGATACATTCTAGTTGTACAATCCATGTTACCAATTCATTGTAGGATTTACAAGATCTATGAAAACTAGTGGAAAGTGAGTGTAGTGCGCGTCTGCTCAGGAAACAAGATGACCCCATATGTGGAGACTATTGGAATGTACAAATTAGTTTTAAGTAGTGGTTTGGTTCTACATTTAGAAAAAAAACATTTTATATTCCAAATATTTCTAGGAATTTGATTTTTGTTTCCAGACTTGTATCAGACAGTTATTCTTTTAAGTTTTCAGACTTTGGCTTTAATTTACTTTATAAATTTGATTTTATTGGATCTTTTCCCACTTAAATTACAAAATAATGATAATTATGCTATTATACACTTTCATGTTAGGCTACGTTTGATAGATGGTAATGTAATCCAGTCTGTAATGTAATCAAGTTTGTAATGTAATGTAATGTAATCTTGATTACATTGTTATGTTTGGTAATGAGTTGTATGTAATCTTTGATAACCATTACAAGTTGGATTCTTTTGTTTGGTGAGGGGCAATCAATCCTGTAATGTAATCAAGATTGACGACCGACGACCGTCGCCGGGCGACCGGTGACCATTGACCGGCCGGCGAACGCCGGCGAGCGGCGGCGGCGGTCGCCGGCGGCCGGCCGGCGGCGGTCGCCGGCGACCGGCCGACGGCGGTGGTCGCCGGCGGCTGGCCGGCGGCGACCAACGACTGTCACCGCCCGACCGACGACTTTACAAACTGTAATGTAATCCAGATTACGGAGGTTTTGGTTTGTAATCCAGATTACAAATCATTAACCTCTTTTGTAATCGAGATTACATTACATTACAATCTTAAAGTGATTCCAAACAAAAGAATCCAACCTGTAATGTAATCTCGATTACATTACAGGGTGGATTACACCCTACCAAACGTAGCCTTAGTATTAAACGTAGTGTTGTAGCCACCGGGGCTATAGTGCAGCGGTAGAACGATTAGTCACTATTTCAGGGATCCGTGGTTCGATCCCCAGCTACGACGTATTTTCAGAAATTTTTCTTTCAAATGGGACGCGAACCCTGGGACGCTGCACTTCTAGACCGCCCACTGCGAGCGCTTCCCGATTTACCCTAGCGGCCGATAGAAAATTTTTATGTGACCGGGTCGATCGCCTGAGATTGATTGAAAAAATCTCGTTAATCATTAAATGAAGTGTTGTGAATGAGAAACAACAGCCCTAATCCTTCTCTTCAATAAGAGCGGCATTGTTTTCGCTTTTTTTTTTTTTGGTCATCGAAACTAGTCGAGATCATAAAAAAGGTAAGTCTTTCATTCTCTTTTTCTTTTATCCTTATGGTTATTTTGTTATTTATTTTTTCCCCCTTAGCTAGTTCAATTAAACCAGCAGTTTCCGTTGTTCTGTTTGGTTAATCTTGGTCTTTTGATTTTTTTTTTCTCGTCTTCGGTCAAATGCCAAAATGAGAAGAACAAGTCACCATATAGAACAAGTCAATGATGAACTATTACTTATTAATTTGATTATTATTATTATTTCTTATTTAAAATTTTAATTTGAACTATTTAAAAATTTTTAAAATGGATATCTAGCCCACCCTAACTCTAATTCTTGAATCCGCAATTCGATCCCCAACTACGACATATTTTATAGGAATTTTTCATTCAAATGGGACACGAATCCGAAGACGCTGGGCTTCTAGACTATCCACCGTGAGTGCTTCTCGATTTACCTGGTGATCAGTAAGAAAGTTCCGTAGGACCAGACCGGTTATCCCAGGTTCATTGTTACCTAATCCAATATTTTTTTTATTTTTTTTTTGAATCCATCCCTATGCATATCTTTAATTAAAAATAAACAATCACACTTCTTTGTTCCAGTAAATCTCTCCTTGCTCGCTTTTCAGATGATATTATTTTCATCTTGCATCTTTCTTTTGACAATTTCTCTTTAGGTTGACGATATTGACCACTTTATTCACATGCCAAAAACAACCGAGCCTGTCTCCTATTATCTCCACTGTTTAACCTTTTCACTATTATAGTCATCCTATTCACCTTTGTCATCTTATATGCCCAAACAATTAGTGCATCACGAGATTCAAAAGATTCATTCCTAGTGAACACTATTGTATAATTCATCACTATCTCATTACCCATAGAACTAATGACATTACCCTTCGTAGTGTGTATTTGGTTCCAAATAAAAAATCAGAAATATCATAATATTACAAATATAGACTTTACAAAATGATTTTGTAACAATACTAAAGAGGTTAAGCACCTCGTGACTGACACGCAGATTGAAGAAGCAATGTGGCAAGATATAGCGAGTCTGAATGACTCTCCTTCCGGTGCTCCTAAGACCCTCTCGGGAAAGGGATCCCCTGAGACCTCCCGCGGATAGACACGCCCCAGAGATCAAATCAAAGGGCGCACTCTCGAGATCACCTCGGGAAGTTAGGTCTCCGAGACCACTATGGGAAGGCAAAATGCCCGGGACCTCCCGAACCAGAAGACCCCGAGATCACCTAGGGGAAGCGGAGCCCAAGAAGCATTCGGCCTCAAGGAACAGTCTCCCTTTCTTCGGATCTACGGATAACCATTACCCGTTATCGCGGAGTCATCATGAGCCATAATTATCGTAACGGACCAAACTTAATGACGGCGTAGACTGTTGCAAAGGTGATCCTGTAACCGACAATTGGGGGACGTGGCAAATATCGTGGAGACTTGTGAGACATCCATTGTAAGTATAAAATGTACTCCAACCCCTCCGGTAAAAGGTTATGCTCTCTCTACTTCACGCATACCTTTTCTGTCTTTTCTTCATCTCCTGGATCGAGGCACTGACTTGAGCGTTGGAGTGGGCTCCGCCGGACAACCTCCGGCGTGTTCCCCTAACACTCGTGTTAATCTCGCAGGGTGTGAGCTCTTCCTCGAGCGTTAGCGTCCGCGTGGGTTGAACCCTGGTGACTGGCCGTCGACGTCGATTCCTTCCGGAAGAAGTTTGGCGCCATTTGTGGGAAACCAGTAAAACACCAGAAGGAGCACCGATGGCCGAGCCGACGGAACAATCCATTGTCCTGACGAAAGAAGAACTAGATCGATTGATCACCAATGCCACTAAGGGTGCGCTCGAACAACATCAGATCGAGCAAGCCGCATCGCATCGAGTGGTTTCGGGGCAAGCCGATATCTCCAGAATCTCCACTTCGCACCACCACCACCGAAGATCTATCTCACCACCGGTGGGGCATGTGGTGACACTTCCAGTGCACTGGTGAGAGCCCCTAGGGGACTTGGAGAAAATTAACTCTGCTGCTTTTAGTGTTCTACGACAAGAAGAATGAGGGGAGAAGGGGGAAGGACCTAGGAACTTCTAGCAGATCTCTTCCATGCTAGCGCTTCTCTTCGCCTTACGATAGGCTCGGCGATCCTAGCTCCGTGCTAGCGATTCTCTTCGCCTTACGACAGGCTCGACGAACCTAGCTCCGCGCTAGCACTTCATTTATCTGACTACCTAACGACAGGCTTGACGATCCTAGCTCCGTGCTAGCGCTTCTCTTCGCCTTCCGACAGGCTCGACGATCCTAGCTCCGTGCTAACACTTCTCTTCGCCTTACGACAAGCTCGGCGATCCTAACTCCGTGCTAGCGCTTTTCTTCGCCTTACGACAGGCTCAGCGAACTTACTACGCGCTAGCGCTTCATTTATCTCACTGCCTTACGACAGGCTCGGCAATCCTAGCTCCGTACTAGCGCTTCTCTTCGCCTTACGACAAACTCGACGATCCTAGCTTCGTGCTAGCGCTTCTCTTCGCCATACGATAGGCTCGGCGAACCTAGCTTCGCGCTAGCGCTTCATTTATCTCACTGCCTTATGACAGGCTCGGCAATCCTAGCTCCGTGCTAGCACTTCTCTTCGCCTTACGACAGGCTCGGCGAACCTAGCTCCGAGCTAGCGTTTCATTTATCTCTTTTTTGCCTTACGACAGGCTCGGTGAACCTAGCTCCACGCTAACGCTTCATTTATCTCATTGTCTTACGACAGGCTTGGCAATTCTACTTCTCTTCGCCTTACGTCAAGCTCTGCGAACCTAGTTCCTCGCTAGCACTTCATTTATCTATTTGCCTTACAACAGGCTCGACGAACCTTTGCCTCGCCTCGAAACGCACTGGGACTGTTGGACTATTTCAAAAGATTGCCTCGGGCCGAGAGACGAATGTTTCGATTCCTCGGACCCAACGTGTCACCAATGAAGTAGTAGTGGGTGCAGGGATCCACCATAACATAGCTTCTTCACCATACCACTAGTCTAATCAGTCAGCCACACTTCTTTCGATTAGACTTGAAGGGAGGGACTTATGATGAGGTTAAGCACCTTGTGGCTGACACGCGGATTGAAGAAGCTATGTGGCAAGATATAGCAACTCTGAATAACTCTCTTTCTGGAGCTCCCAAGACCCTCTTGGGAAGGGGATCCCCCGAGACCCCCCGCGGGTAGATACGCCCCGGAGATCAAATCAGAGGACGCACTCTCGAAATCACCTCGGAAAGTCAGGTCCTCGAGACCACCTCGGGAAGGCAAAATGTCCGGGACCCCCCGGGCCAGAAGACCCCGAGATCACCTCGGGGAAGCGGAGTCTAAGAAGCATTCGGCCTTAAGGAACGATCCCCTTTTCTTCGGATCTACGGATAACCATCACCCGTTATCGCAGAGTCATGATGACCCATAATTATTGCAACGGGCCAAACTTAATGACGGCGTCGACTAGTACAAAAAAGACCTTTAACAACGGCTTTTAACACCGGTTGTATTAAAACCGGTGTTAAAAAAAAAGACGGTGGCATTTTTATAATTATTTGAATTTTAAAATACTTTTAACACTGGTTCTTTTAACAACCGGTGTTAAAAATATATTTAACTACGGTTTTATAAATAACCGGGGTCATATGTTATAATTATTTGAACTTTAAAATACTTTTAACACAAAACAGCTTCCAGTCGACGCATCCCTTCTTGTCTCTGGGTCTCTTACCAACTTGATTAATCTAGGCGAAGTTGTGTACCGTAAGATAATGAATCCTCATCTTGATCTGTTTCCCCTAACTCAGGTCATCTTGAGGCAACGTAGAAGAAGATATCTAGATCTTGGTTGTGAGTTTTTAATCCCCATGCAATAGGAATTTATGAATTCCATGTTTCGTATCCATTTGAATGCTTACATCCGAGTAATGAGTTTTATTTGCGCCCCATTTCAATGGGATTTTGTAGGAAGAGATCGAAAACCCACTAGGCATAGTGGTAGTAGATTTTATAAAATGCTAATTAAATATTATTTCCCTTCTTGAATGTGAAAAAGAACATTACTTCTTTCTCATAATCAGATTGGTCCTGTTCGTCAGAATAAATCAGAAAATATCTATAATGGACGATTTAGAAATTCAATATTCTAAAATTCGTAACTCATTTGAAAGAAAATTTCTGTAAAATATGTTATAATTGGAATTAAATCATAAATATCTAGGATGATAATTAATTATCCTACCGTTGCATCAAAATCCTTTTTTTAATCTATGAGAAAAGTCACCGTAAGTGTAAGTCATCTGATAAAATAAAAAGTTCACAACCCATTTGAAATAAAATTTCTGTATATTATAATTGAGTTCAATTCATAAATATTTAGAAGGATGATTATTCATCCTATATCCTATCACTATACCATAACTCTCCCTTTAATCTACGAGAAAAGTGACCACAATCAAGTCATTTGATAAAATAAAAAATAGGCGTCGGTAAATTAAAAAAAACCTTTTCTGTCCTTTCTTATTTTTTTAAAGTTTTGAGGGGTGATTCGGAAAATTAAATGCTCCATGCTTTCTAAATTTCACGATCGAATGTGAGATACGTTAGCCCTAATTCCCAATTCTTTCGTCCGAGCTCCGTCCCCGTCACCGGTCGCCTCGCCTTTCCCCATCCGAAGCCTTTGTTGCGAAGGATGCCGGACAGGGAGCTGGAGCTCTTCCCGACGAGTTCTCGGTCGGTGACGGAGACCGTGAACGGGTCGCACAAGTTCGTGATCCAAGGTTATTCCCTCGCCAAGGGGATGGGCGTCGGCAAGCACATCGCCAGCGAGACCTTCTCCGTGGGTGGTTTCGAGTGGGCGATCTACTTCTACCCCGATGGGAAGAACCCCGAAGATAATTCCGCCTACGTGTCCGTGTTCATTGCCCTCGCAAGCGAGGGTACCGACGTGAGGGCGCTCTTTGAGCTCACGCTCCTCGATCAGAGCGGTAAGGGAAAGCACAAGGTCCATAGCCACTTCGACCGTTCTCTCGAGAGCGGTCTGTATACTCTCAAATACCGTGGGAGCATGTGGTAATAGTCATACAACACATTTCTTGACTTTTTGTGATAAAATCCTATACTTCCTTGTTGGTTATCGTTGCATTCGTTTGTTGTTTGTTCTCTAAACCTTCAATTGTTTTGTGGCTTAAACAATAACTGCCCTCTGTGGCATCATTCACTCTATAATAGGACAGCCTTTGCTCATTCACTAGTAAGCTAAATGATAGAGCAAGAAACTGTGAAATTTCTTTTCCCTAGCTACTTGTTTTTTTTTTGGTTTTTGAATTACAGCTAAATGATAGAGCCATTCTAGGAGCATGTTCCATAATCAACCGATTCACTCGATTAGCCGGCGAGCTTTTCGGTCTACTGATTGCAATGCTCTTTATGCAACAGGCTATCAAAGTGAGAACATACATATAAATATTATAGGTGGGCAAGCATTATTCTACGACGATGATCTTAAAATATAATATTTTTGGTTGTCACAGGGGCTTGTTGATGAATTCAGAGTGCCAAAAAGGGACAACCCAAGTGCACTAGAATTTGCACCATCTTGGAGGTTCGCCAACGGCATGTTTGCACTTGTTCTGTCATTTGGGCTTCTGCTCACTGCGTTAAGAAGCAGGAAGGCACGATCATGGCGCTACGGGGTCTCATCGCCGACTATGGAGTGCCACTCATGGTACTTGCATGTTATGGTCCTTCCAGATTTAAAATATTTGTTTCTGTTATTGGTTCTGTTATTGGTTCAGGTAACATTATATAGCGAATTGCAAAGATTTGACAAGTGCTATTATTATTGAGGCACTTATTGTCTGTTACTGTACAAGGTAATATTTTGTTCATTCGACTTTGTCCATTCTTCATTTCTTTGATGAGCTAAGCGAAGAGAGTTCTTCTGCCTAATGTAATTTAGTTTGTTACCTTGAATAGCAGCTGTTTTCTCCCCTTCTCCAAAAGTTGATATTTAATGGTACATTGTGACATTTGTGCGTTTCCTGTAAACTGTAATTCAGTAAAAGGATATCAATGGAATTAAGTTTCAGTTGATTATATTAGTTCGTCTTATTTTATGATTGAAGCATCAGGTATGGGCTGCAAGTGCAAAACCTGAAGCCTGCGATATCTCTGTGCAGCTTAACACGTATTATTAGACAAGGTTTGTGAGTTGTGACCTCTTTATTATATTTGTTTTCATCCCTGCAATATTCTGTTCTATGCCATCTCATGTTAGCTTAAATGCCACAGGAGCATATATACTCACTTGCTAATGGGAATTCTTATGATTTCACATTCAAAATGCTTCATTTAGCGTGGCACCCGACAGAAAATTTAATTACTTGTGCTGCCTTGAACAGTTTGTACATGTATTATGCATGAAGATCATACTGGAAGTGAAGGTCTCATTTTGCAATTTTTTTTTTATTTGGATTTGCTTCTCAAGGCACATAGCTTTTGATGTTCAGTGAACAAGATACAGGAGCATGTAATTTGTTGCATGTTCTTACTGGGGCCAAAGGATTGCTCAACAGAAGGAGTTCAATCTGAGAAAGCCCCCATCATTCATTATGATTTACTGGTTTTGGGATTCTTGGTACTATACCTTAATCTATCTGCCTCTAGCTAGTTCTTTGGTTAAATCTCAAATGGCATCTGACTCCTGAATCATTTACTTGGTTTTGCTGACCAGACCTTGTTATGTGGTCTTATTGGAGTTCCACCTTCAAATGGTGTCATCCCACAATCTCCAATGCACACGAAAAGTTTGACCACCCTCAAACACCAAGTAAGCTCCAAATTGTGAATGATTGATTATATTGCTTCTTTCTCCGTAGCATTATTTGATATTTTTTCATTGAAATTTTCTCACAGTTGCTTCGCAATCGACTGGTAGCCACTGCACGCCAAAGCATGAAAAGAAATTCAAGCTTGACTCAAGTACTGTATGGAAATATGCAAGACGCTTATAAGAGATGGAATGCTAAGCTGGTCGAAGTTCTGCAACGTACTCCTCACTATTTGATCTTGGACTAGACCGTTTACTTGCAAACTCGTGTGGCAAGCTTCTACATTGTCTTTGCTTGGAAAATCACATAGCGAGTAGGAGTATAATGTGTTATTTGATTTACATTTTGCTTTTGTTGAAAGAAAAATGGATAGTTGTAAAATACATGGATTGTTTTGTTTTTGAAACTAATTGGATGTTGCATTTACTTAATTCATGGTGTGTTATTGATTATGGATAAACTATTATATTATTGTGTTCTTTTATATGTTTAGAAAAATTATAAATAAAAATAAATATGAAATTTATATAAAAAATTAAGATTTTTGACACCGGTTGTTTCTAGAACCGGTGTTAAAAATGATGTTTGAACACCGGTTATTTAAAATAACCGGTGTCTAAAATGGCTTTTCCGCCTCATAATTGAACTTTTAACAACGGTTATTAACCGGTGTTAAATCTATATATTACACCGGTTTGTTAACCGGTGTTAAAAGTCTATACTTACAATGCCGGCTGGATCAACACCGGTTCTGGAACCGGTGTTAAAAGTCGAAAATAACCGGTGTTAAAAGCCTTTTTTCCACTAGTGACCATTGCAAAGGTGATCCTGTAATCGACAATTGAAGAGACGTGGCAAAGATCGTGGAGACATGTGAGATAGCCGCTGCAGGTATAAAAGTACTCCAACTCCTCTGGTAAAGGGTTACGCTCTCTCTATTTCACGCATACCTTTTCTGCCTTCTCTTCATCTCTTGGATCGAGACACTGACTTGAGCGTCGGAGTGGGCTCCACCGGACAACCTCCGACGTGTTCTCTTAACGCTCGTATTAATCTCGCAGGGTGTGAGCTCTTCCTTGAGCGTCAGCATCCGCATGGGCTGAACCCTGATGACTGATCGTTGACGTCAATTTCTTCCGGAATAAATACGTATTAAAATGTATTGTTCAACTAGTGTTCGGCCAGACAACTAAACACTGTCTTTGTAGTTCGGCTACAAATGGACGAACACGACTGCATACGTTCGACACTAAGATGCCTAATTTATTCAGCTGTGCTCAGAAACAATCAGCCGAACATTAGGGCAAGCGTTCAATATTTACACTCCGAACATATTTCGTTATGTTCAGTTTCTAATAGCCGAATGTTGCTCAAAGTGTTTGTCATGACATGGTCAAATACTGCACATTTGAATCACTTTCAGACGACTACAGTTCAAATTGTGAGAATACAAATATATAATCGTACTGCATGAAAAAAATTATATTGTTCGTAGGAATTGAATCTTCATGGTCCACTATTAAGTTGTTGTAATCATTATATTTTTGGAGATATTAGGTTGTATCATTATAAAGATAAAATAGATAGAGAGAAAAAAAATGATATATTGAGTAATAGTTGAGCTAGAGCAATTGATTTGGTCCTATAAAAATTTTTCATTGCCATTTGGGTAAAATGGATAGAGAGAAAAAATAAAAGGGGAGGAGGGAGAGAAAGAAAAGGGAGATATTTTATAAATTTTATAAAAAAAATATTTTAGACTTTTCATCTAACCCTCTATCTGATGGTGTGAGGAGAGATTTATTAATGGAATGGAACGAGAGGTGAAGGAAGGGAAAGAAAAGATAACTTCTATTTAGATGGTGTGAGAAGAGATCCATTAATGGAATGGAAAGGGAGGAGAAGGAAGGGAAAGAGAAGATAACCCTTAGGGGGTTTCATCTAACCCTAACTTCCTTACACTTCGATTTGGAGTGTAAAAAAATAGATAAGGGGTAAGAGAGGATCGGGGGTGTTTGATACGCTTGTATTCCATTTTCATTTTCGGTAGAAAATGTGATTTTCTAAAAAATGTGTTTGGTTTGCATTTTCTAGCTTTGTTTTCCAGAAAAAGATATAGCGTTTTCTGGAAAACTAGAGAATGAAATAAAGTCATTTTCCAAAAAAATGAAAAAATACGGGGGCGTTTGGTTTACTCCATTTTCTATTTTTATTTTTCAGAAAATCACATTTTCTCATTTTCTGAAAAATAACTTTATTTCATTCTCTAGTTTTCCAAAACGCTATATCTTTTTCTGAAAACAAGACTGGAAAATACAAACCAAATACGTTTTCCAGAAAATCATTTTTTCTATGAAAAATAAAAATTGAAAACAAGTAAACCAAACAATACAATTTTCTAAAAAATAAAAATAAAAAATACAACAAACCAGACGCCCCTAAAAATTTCTTCACCCTCTCCACGTCTCTTTTTCTCACCTTCTTTCCAAATAAAGTTAAAGATTCCCATTTTATTATTTATACCTTCCTCACCTCTTCTCAAACATACCATGAGAGTATTTTTGAAGGGGGGAAAAAAATTGAGTAGCAATGGATGGCGTGCGGATAGCCCCTCCCTAAATTCTTATCGCATAAAGACGCCGGTCGCACCGCAACTGACGCGAGGGATCTGTCGCCATGAATTTCTTCAAGTCCGTCTTCGCGTCCGATTCGGCGACCACCCCGCAGGATGAATCTCCGACGGAATCACCCGGCCGCCCCCGGATGCTAATGAACCAGGCGGCAACAGCGGTTGGAGAGGGCTCATCAAGACCTTCGCCACCAAGTCCGAGTCGGTGATCCAGATCTACCGCCGGGATCTGGAGGAGTTCGGGTCCGGCCTCAAGAAGGAGACGGAGGCGTTTCGGGAGGTCGCATCGCAAGCGGTGCGCCACCTCCCAGGCTCGCTGGAGGCTCGTGCCTCCGCCGCCCAGGAATCGCTCGAGTCCGTCGGCCAGGCCATCGATGAGTTCGGCGGCTCCGTCTGGCGGGGGACGGAAGAGTTGATCTCGCAGGGTAAGGCATCGATCCTGGCGATGGAGGGCGAGGGCAGCGGCAGCGACCAGTACTCTTCCGATCATGGGCAGCAGAGCGGGACCCCTGCTTCGATGAGGTACAGCCGATTCGAGGTGCAGGTCGTCGCGATCCAGTCCGACATGAATACCTTCTCAGAGGAGCCGGAGGATGTCCAGGGTTTCAATAATTGGAAGTCCGGGTTTGATTTGGCTACGAAAGAAGATGAGATCGAGAAGCTGTGCTTCGAGAATGGGGCGCTGGAGGGATTTCTCGAAAAGCTGGTGCCGCAATCGATGGATTACGAGACCTTCTGGCTCCGCTATTACTATCGTGTCCACAAGCTCAAGCTAGCAGAGGATGCAAGGGCAAAGCTAGTTAAAAGGGTAATTTCAGGGGATCAAGAGGAGGATTTGAGCTGGGAAGTGGGTGACGATGACCAAAGTGACGAAGAAAGTAAGAACGAGGACGACAAGAAAGGGAGGGACTTCAGGCAGGCTAACGAAAAGAAAGTGGAAGTAAATAAGGATGAGATTGTCAAGATGGAGCAGAAAGACCAAATGAACAATGAGACTATTCCAAGCGTGAAAAATGTGGAGGTATCTCAGGTTCAAGACTTGGATGCTTCGAACAAAAATGACAATGGTGCAACTTCAGATTCATCAAATGCAGATGAGAGTCAGAAGAATAAGGAGATTCGAAAAGAAGATACTAAATCTGAGCTTGTCAGGGTAGAGAAACATGCCGAGGTTTCTCTAGTCGACAAATTGGAAGCTTCAACAGAAAAAGTTGACGAGACTTCCAATTTGGAAAAGCAATCGAAGTCTGAAATTGTACGCGATGGCATAAGCTTAAGGTCAGATGATAAGACAGAGCAAAGAGGGAAGGTGGATACTAGTGAGTCCGTCAAGGACAGCAACCACTACTTTGTCTCAAGCCAACCTTCTGCGGAGGAGGAAGATCTTGAGTGGGATGAGATTGAGAATCTTGGTGAACATGATGAGACGAATTCTGCTGAGACAAGCGTAAGCCC
The DNA here is from genome assembly GCA_024364735.1 of Boesenbergia rotunda. Lineage (NCBI taxonomy): Eukaryota > Viridiplantae > Streptophyta > Magnoliopsida > Zingiberales > Zingiberaceae > Boesenbergia > Boesenbergia rotunda. Next base: position 74,591 of record JAGFNQ010007238.1, on the reverse strand, counting down.
TCTAAATCCAGATTTACGCAAGAGGCCCATTGTTGTCGAAGAAGATGAAGATCTGAGTTGGGATATTGAAGATGATGACCAGCCTACCAAACCTTGAGTTGAAGGTATATTATACTGATTATAGTTAATGGTTATCTTCTTTCCTTGTGACTGTCTAATGTTTAGCTGCTTTGCTTATTGCTTCATTATTGAAATTGTTTCTCTTATAGTCAACTTGATACCTAAGATTTGGAGCAGTTATCTTTGGCATCCTTGGTGCTGTCATCTACTTTTTGTCCAAATTGTCTGCTTTAAAGTGCAAATTGTTGAATTTTTGTTTCATGTTGTCCCCCTGAAAGATTTATCCACGTTTATTATGTTAACTGCTTATGATCATATTGGTAATTTAATACACACAGTTTCTTTTTCACTTGTCAATGTATTGGGATTCATTTCCCACTATTTAGAGCATTATCAATTGCGATGATGATGACAATGGGCATGCTTTAATAATATATGTTTTTGCCCTTCGATTTTGACTACACTGTATGAAGTATGTTTTCAGTTTTAATTTTATTGTCTCTGTGAAGTAAATTATAAATTTTGTTTAACATGACCTATGCAATTCATAGCAACCATTGCTTATGCCATCTAAAAGTATTATATGTCTGTGAGTTCGTAGTCATCATGTAAATGCATTTATTAAAGTAAACTCCCAACAGATTTTACATTGCCTGTGTGCTGCTTACATTCTATGATGTGGACTAATCTGATCCTAATTCTAGCTTGTCTAGTAAATGGCTAGTAGAAAGTTTTTAAGTTGACATTATTTGGATATGGGACTTAGATTCAAGCATGATTTATTTTCCATTTTAGTCATCAATTTACTCAAACTAATATTGCGGTTTCTGATTATTAGGCATTTGCTCAGATGGAGAAATTTCTAAAATGAAAAACAAATTATAATGGCAAGCAAGTTGTCACAATGATTCATCGTCATAATTATGCCACAAAGACGATGGCATGTGACTTGTTTGCCATAGTATCAATGCTTGATCCCCGGTCTTGCCCATATTTTGCAAATTAACTACCTTGTGGAACAAGTTTTGCTCAATAAAACATAACAATACTAGTATGCAAATAAAATCAGGATGCTATAGCTCCTATATCTTGGTTCAAGGGAATTCTTCAAAATGGAAACAGTTATGCTTAGGGAATGCCATAAAGTAGAAATGACATAGGAATATTTACTTTGTAGTTTGGCTGAAGGAATGAAATTAGATATTTTGTATCTCATTCCTGTCTTTGTTTTTCGGAAATTTTATAATTATTAATTAATAATCAGGAGATGGGTGACTTCTGTGGATAAATTGCAAAACATCACTGGGAAAAATAACTAAGTTGGAACAAAAAAAAATTATTTTTAGATCTTAAATTCTATCATGATTGTTTTCTTCAAGGAAAGCTATCCTTTAATACACTGGTCACTATGAAAATCTTATTTGTGGCAGTTTGTTATAAATATTTTATGTTTGATAGTGGCATCGGGTAATAATAATTTTACCCAACAAGTTTAGTCAGTGGCTTCATAGAAATCAGTGTATTTATGGTAAAATATAACCAAATTTAGTTTCCATTAAACTTGAATTTCATTTTCCTTTTGAAATTTCCTGTGTTGGAAGAGCTGTACTTTTTTTTAATACAGTGTTTTCAGTGTTTATATTCCGTTTTAAGATAGATTTATTTCTCTATTGAGGTGAAAAAATTCTCCTGATTTTATGTAGAATACCTCATATCTTTACCGAATAACTGCATATAAGGCACGTATTTTGTTATTGCTTATATATACCTACAGGTTTTCATGTTTTTATTAATGAGATTAATGGAATAAAATATAGTTCAATCCCAATAAAATTTTTGTGGTATCACAATTTCGATCTGGGCCATTCCTTCCTTGCACACTGTACAAGGACCCACTTTGTTCATGTAGCTATGGACAGTGAAGTTAAAAGTGAAACCTCCAATCTTATTTTTGATTCTACACTGTAATGTCACACCAAGTCTGTGTTTCTGAAAGTATTATACTTCCTATCACTGATAATAAATTTTCCACTCATAGTTTCAACCATTGGTCCCATTCCGTGATAATCTTTGTCCATGGGAAAGACCAGAAATACTATCTGATAGGAGCTGCTGTGCAACCAGAAAAGTTAGCCCCTATTGTCGTACCTGGAAGGGGTAGAATGGCATGGTGATCTGCTGGCTTATAAACTCAATTACAAACAAGACCATTAAGAATTTCATGTAATACAAGATTGCTAAGGATATCTGAGATGCAATTGATGAGACATACCCCAATTAGGATGTCACCCCTGCTATGTTTGAGATTAAAACATTTTACAAGAGCCTAACCAAGGTTTCTAACCAAGGAAACCCAATGCTTACAGGTTATTTCAATATGCTTTCACCATATTTGCAACAAATAGACATGCTAGAGGATGCTAATTGGAATTGTTCTAATAGCAGCAACTGTGTAAAGATATTCAGGAGAAAGCTCATATTCAGGAGAAAGCTGTAGACATTTCTCATGGGGACTAAATCAGGATCTTGATGAAGTTAGGGGAAGGGTTCTGAATATCAAACCTCTGACTGGTGAGGTTTCTGCTGACTAAGAATGGGGGAAACCAAAGAAAAGTCTTGTTAGGCTGTCAATTTATTTAGTCAGATACTGAGAGTTCTGCTCTGGCAATCCAAGGATCTCAATCTAATTCTGCTTGAGGAGCAACAACTAAATAACCAAAACACTAAGTGAAGAAACAATTGTCCCTGGGTGATCATTAAAAGAGAACAGAACTCAGAAATAAACATGCTGGAATACTCATGGGATGCTAGTTAATTTGAAGTCTTCTTGTCCTTCTCAAGACAGAGTAGAGCCAATGTTGCTGCCACTGAATTCCATACGTCCTTAGGATCGAAGTCTTCAATAAAGAACAAATGGAAATGCTACAAGATGCTTCAAGCTTTGGTACAAAGTGTACAATATACTCTTCTGGAACCAGTGCAGTAACAATGGCACAGAAAGGTAATCCTTTCACAATTCAGTGCCAAGAAGGAAGGAAAAGAAGTACTGGATCAGTGATTCAGGACCTCCAGTCATATCACCAAAAACATTTTAGTGTTTGATGAATACATTCTGTGTTCCAACGGTGCCAATGTTCAGATTGCAGATGCGTCTTTTCCTCTTGTGACTTCTATGGAAGGATATAAGTTTGATTTTGTGTTGTTTATCACAGTTTTTGCCTGTAAGCAAGCTTATAGAATTTTTGAATTGCATTACTAAATTCTTTCCACATTTGTGTGAATTTCAGGTTCTGAACTCGTGAAGACTATTGGCAGTACTAAGATGAACGCCGGCCTTTACCTTCGGAGAGTTATGTGTCCCTATTAGACAAAACCAAAAATTTCCTCCATGGTTTCCTGCCAAAATAAGACATATAATGACGTGTGCAACTACAGGTTGGAACATTTAAATTTCTTGTACTTGTAAAAATTGTTACCCTCGATCAATAAAGACTGGATATTCAAGATGAAGTGTGTCAATTGTCGTAACATGTCCTAAGTTCATATCCTCATCAGTACTACTAGTCCTCTCGTCCTTGGCGACATTATTCATAGTGATGTTTAAGGACTATCTAGGATTAACAATTGTCTTAACATGTTCTCGATGTGTTCATTGAGTATGCAAGGACTTATCATACTTTGATTTTGATTGATGAGGTTGAGTAATGTCGAATCTCGGATAATCGGTCCAATTTCACGAAAGTTTTCCATCGATCGTCAGGATAAATAGGAAAGTTCTTACGCGGATAGTCCAGAAGCTCAGCGTCCCAAGGTTCACGTCCTATTTGAAGGAAAATTTCTATAAAATGCATTATAGCTGGGGATCGAACCGTGAATGTCTGGTATAATGACTAATTAAAAGGAGCAAGCCTAGAGTGGTTGATGCAATCAATCAACATAAAAAATGATTAACAAGATTGAGTAACGTCGAACCTTGGACGATCCAGTCCTACGAAAATTTTCCACCGGCCGCCAGGGTAAATCAAGAAGTGCTCATGGTGGATGGTCCAGAAGCTCAATGTTCGAGGGTTCACATCTTATGTGGAGGAAAAATTTCTGTAAAATATGCCGTAATTAGGGATCAAACCGTGAATGCTTAGGATGACAACTAGTCGCCCTTCCGTTGCATCATAATCTCGGGGGCCAATCAACATAGAAAAATGATTAACGAGGTTTTTCCAACCTCGGGCGATCAGTCCGATCTCACGGAAGTTTTTCACCGGCTGCCAAGGTAAATCGGGAAGCGCTTGTGATGGACGGTCTAGAAGTCCAGCGTCCCAGGATTCGCGCCCCATTTGTAGGAAAAATATCTACAAATACGTCATAGCTGGGGATCGAACCGCGGATGTCTGGAAGAGTGACTAGTTGTCCTACCGCTGCACCATAGCTGGGCCAATCAACATAGAAAAAATGATTAACGAAGTTTTTCCAACCAACCTCGGGCGACCGGCCCGGCCACACGGAAGTTTCCCACCGGCCGCCAGGGTAAATCGGGAAGCGCTCGCAATGGGCGGTCTAGAAGCCCAGCGTCCCAGGGTTCGAGCCTCATTTGGAGGAAAAATTCCTGTAAATACGTCGTAGCTGGGGATTGAGCCACGGATGTCTGGGAAAGCGACTAGTCGCCCTACCGCTGCACTATCCCCGGTGGCAATCAACATAGAAAAATGATGAACCAGGCAGCAGACAAATTGAACCTGGGATGACCGGCCCGGCCCTACGGAAGTTTCCCACCGATCACCAGGGTAAATCGGGAAGCGCTCACGGTGGGCAGTCTAGAAGCCTAGCGTCCCAGGATTCGCGCCCCATTTGGAGGAAAAATTCCTGTAAAATGCGCCGTAGCTGGGGATCGAAATGCGCTCGCGGTGGCAATCAACATAGAGATTTGATATGAGGTGGATTTTAGGTTGGCTCAAAATAAGATGAACTACAAGGTATGGAGCATTAGATTTTGTGCAGCTAGCTCGAGGAACTTAGTGCATTTGTTGGGTTGGAGGTTTAACATGTAGTGAACTCTCAGATGAGGAGCATTGGACGATAACAAATTCTACAGGAAAATGATGGTGTATGTGATTATGCGAGCAAAATGTAAATTTGGGCCTTTTGATCTTGGCTGGCATCATTGTGGATGATGTGTTTATCTAGGTAGGAACTATCTAGTGGATTAGTTTGAAGCAACTAGGAGTATACGAGCTAGTGGCTTAGTTTGAAGCCTTCAACCGGAGGAATACTAATATCAAGTCAAAATTTGCTAACTTTGCTTGGCCTTGAGACTTTTTATAGGATTTTGGGGGTAAGGTGAGTGGAGGCACTATTGATTGGATTGAACATTACATTAAAACCAAAATAACTATCTCAAATCTAACTAACTGATTTTATTTTTTGACCAATTGAATTAATTAAATTGTACCATTAAAATTGAGCAAATTGAATCCATATAAAATTGATTAATTTGGTAGATAATTATTTTTTATAAAAATATTATAATTTTTTTAATAAAAACTTAGTTGGTTTAATAAAAAATAAATCTTTTAATATTTAATTAAAAAACTCGGTTTAATAGATTTTCAAAATTTGAGAGGAATGGTTCTTGCAAACTTGTCAAAGTTGATTTGCCCCAATGCCTTTTGTAAAAAAAATGAGGTTTTTCCAACCTCAGGCGATCGGCCCGGCCTCACGGAAGTTTTCCACCGGCCGCTAGGGTAAATCAGAAAGTGTTCGCAGTGGGCGGTCTAGAAGTCCAGCGTCCCAGGGTTCGCGTCTCATTTGAAAGAAAAATTCCTATAAATACGTCGTAGCGGACCCCAATGCCTTTTGTGATGGAGTTGTGAATGCATTGCCCTCTAAATTAAAGTGTCGTGATTGCTCATTAAATAAGTTGAGAGCCACTTCCGAACACAAATAAATGGCAGGATGATGCATCTCAAAGTCATAAACTCAAAAGACGGTTGTCAGTCTTGAAAGGAGATGGAGGCATATTGAAGTGCAGTTGGCTTAACCTATTACTGTGGATCGAGAATTATTAGATCTTCAAAGAGAGGGGAGGGATCATACTGTTGGATTTTAGAGAAGCATGTGCATTCTTTAGGTAGATCTTTAATGGAGGAGGTGCTTTAGGACTGTGTCCCATGCGAACACAAAACCACAGAGCTCGGTAGCTAGCTATGTCCTTTAATTTCTTTCTTCCGCTGTAATTTTAGCTGCGTTTAGTTTGTCTATTTTTATTTTTATTTTTTGAAAAAATTGATTTTAAAAAATAATGTTTGATTTATATTTTTCATCTCTAAATTTTAGAAGAAAAAAATATCATTTTTTAGAAAATTAAAAATTATTTAAAAATTATTTTTCAAAAAAAATCTAGAAAATAAAAAAAATGAAACAAAGCCTGTGTTTCTCTAAATCTCCCCTCCCCTCAATATGTACAGTTCAGTGATAAAATATTTTTTAAAAATTTAAAAAAAAATAAAGTTTAAAATTTTAATAAAAATAGATATTCTGAAGATGAATTTAGAAATGAATATAAATTTTACTCTAAATTTATGAATTATAATAAAAATTAAAAAAGGGTCATCAGGTCGCACCCCCTACTTTCGATGTAAAAAGGGTATCCTTTGAAACAGTCCACGTCGTTATCTTTTTCTATCTGGTTGGGACACTCGGGGCTCCCGAGGTCGGCTATTGCGAGGACTCTGCCTCCCGGGGTGAGCCCGGGGGTTCTTGGGTGCAATATCTCCCGAAGTACTCTCGGGGTCTTATCTTCCCGAGTGCGCTCCCAAACGGGAGGCCCCGAGATCCGAGGGGAGAGGTTAAGTCATGTCCCTGGCTTCTTCATCCCCGTGTCAGGCACGAGCTATCCAGCCCCATCAATCAGCGACCACCGACGAGTCATTTGATCGTCGATTGGACAACATCGATGATTTTTTATCGTCATCCCGAATCAAATGATATCTTGAAAGAATGGTGAACCGGTTGGAATCACCGTAATTGCAATCTTGCCGAATTCGACGGTGAATCTGACAAGATCACAATTGCGGTAATCTCAACGGATTCACTGTACCCCCACGTATAGTTTGGTTCGAGACGGCCGGCCTCCTTCGGTCGGTGGTGTCCGATTGATGATCAAACGACTCGTCAACCGTTGACGAGTGGGGCAGGAGGGACAATCGGCCGTCGATGATTGAGACAGGAGGGACAAAGGACAAAGTGAGACAGAGGATGGGTACTCCCATTTCTACTGCGGTTGCCCGTTGTCCGTTGAGGACAAAATGAGACAGAGGAACTTTGCTCCCATTTCTACTGCGGTTGCCCGTTGCCCGTTGCCCGTCGAGCAACGTCAGCGCAACGGTCACTCTCTTCCTCGACTCCCAGAGAGAGGGGCAGAGTCGAGTAAATCCGCAACGGTCAATAACAAAAAAGCGGAGTCGAATGTTTGTCCCGGCGCGAGACAACATTTGGCCCGGCGCGAGGAACGCCAGCCTGCTCTAACCCCACGCCGCATTTAACAACGGCATCCACCTCCCGCTCAAATCCACCGTCCATCTCCCCGACCCACCAAACCTTCCTCCTCACAGCTGGCGCCCCATGTGCCTTCGCCATCACGGCCCCTGCCGCTGGGCCCCACCCGTCGCCTACCAGCCCCGACGCCGTTCCTATTCTACATATACAGCTCACGGCTCAGTCCCTTTCATCCCCCCACTCCTCCTCCTCCTCCCTCCGACGATGGATCGCCGCCCAGCCATCCTCTGTCTCTCGCTCCTCCTGTGCGCCGCCGCTGCGGCCATTCCCGCCCGCGCGCAGTCTCCTGCGGCGGCGCCCTCCAAAGCCGCCGCCGCAGCAGCCACCGCCCCTGCTACCTCCAAGACCACCACTCCCGTCCCCGCCTCCGCCCCCTCCAAACCTACCGCGCCTGCGCCCACGAAGCCTTCCCCCGTTCCCGCCTCTGCTCCCGCCGCCAAAGTCACTACACCGCCTCCGGCCACGGCCCCGGCGACGCCCCCGCCCACCGCACCCGCAAATGTCACCGCCCCCGCCACTGCTCCAGCCGCGACGCCTCCGGCTACCTCCCCCGCCGCCGCTGCGACGCCTCCAGCTCCGGTGCCGGTCGCGGCGCCTGTCGCCGCCTCGGTACCCCCCGCCGCGGCCCCCGTCATCCCCTCCACTCCGGTCCCGGCCGCAGAGTCGCCAGTGCCCGCCGAGACACCCGCCCCCGCCGCGAGCAAGCCCAAGAAGAAGAAGAAGAAGAGTAAGAAAGCCGCGGCTCCCGCTCCAAGCTCCCTGGCCCCGCTCGCCGCATCACCGTCCGACGCTGCCTCTCCGGGACCCAGCGTCGCCGCCGACGAAGTGGTACAGTATCAATCTAACACATAGCTAAAACTACTCGATATCAAATCAAAAGACAATGACGATCGTGCCGTCGTAATGCAGAGCGGAGCGCGCGCGGCGAGCAGCAGCATGATCTCAGGCTCGGCTCTACTCCTCTGGATTGTCGCCATCTTCGCTGCCGTTTGACTGATGTCGCTGTGACAATGCTGGACCCGTCGTCCTCGGATTCCGACAGTCTCATTCGCATTTTGGCCCATTAATTTAGCGTATATTGCGTGCACTGTGACACCGACCGCGACCTGCTGCCACTGTTTTTATTTATTCACTCAATGGAATTTTTTATTATTTTGTGGGAGGACCATTTCGCATCTTTTGCATCTGCACTCGCAACTCTCATTCACGTGATCTCATTCACGTGATGTTAATAAACCTTCGATTCCACAGATCTCAGGCATAGTTGTAGATCACCGTAAATGAGGGACCACTCTTCCTTCCTTATTATGCAAACTCACATCCGGGCTAAAATTTGGGTGTTGCCGCCCCCATAGGCATAGCAAGATTGATAATGACTCACTTAGATGATTTCTTATTTTTTGAATTCTATTCTTCTTTGGTAGAGCGCACAGTATGTTGACGAAAGAAACGTCACAGGTTGCTGCATGGACGGACCATTGGGTACCGATATTATCAGTGGTGAAGTCGTCACATATCTCCGTCTCACAATTTACCCTCGTTGACCAGTGCAGACTTTCATTGAAGGCTGTGAGACAAAGCCGGTCAGCCAAGCAGATTAGTCGAGGTCAAACCTGGATACCCTTTGTAAATCAAAAATAATAATAATAAATAAAATAAAATTTAGGTATTGCCACTATGAGATCTGGAGTTAAAATCTGATAAAATTAGTGTATCCGTCCTCTCCACGAACTAGCCACAGCATCTGGACTAATAATCTCATGATTTATCTTCTCCGTATTAATCCTGTGACGAATCAACAAAGACACTAAGAGTAAATGAATCGTCTTTATGCCACCAAACTCATATCGTGATGCAATAGTTAAATATTTTGATCCTCAATTAGGAAATCCAATATTAGGAATTTAATTATGACATGTTATGAAAGATTTTTTTTTCGATAAAAAATAAATCCAAAAATATTGACTATTTAAATAAATTTTTATTAGTGTTTTTTTTATCTAGTGGTCGATGAAAAATTTTTATAAATCCGAACAAATAATTTACAGAATCAATCGGTTCAAAAAAATAAATATCTGAATTATCAAAACAAACTCATTTTAGGATCAAATTTCACGAAAGTATGTCATAGATTAAAATAAATTAAGAAACATAGATAAATCTGGACAAATAGAATATCATAAAATTTTCAATACCCATTTTACTTACGGAATCTTTGCCATCTTTTATCATAATATAGGACAAAAACAGTGGCCATCCTAATGGTAAAAGGCCATTCTCGATAAAACAATACAAATTAGAATATGAATATTTTAGAATTCGGTATTTAATTTTGTATTAGTTATGAAAAGAGGTCTATTATTAAAATTAATCCAGTAAAATTTAAATATCTAAATTATAAAAATAAAATAAAAATCATTCCCTAGTAAAATTCTATAATAGCTTTTGTAGAATGTAGTGTTAACAAATAGATAAACATAAAAAAAAACAGTGGTATAAAAAACGCTTCAATTATCATAATTATCATAGGATATTTTTTTAAGTTAAAATAACATCCTATTATATTTTTTATTTAAATATTATTATAATAATTTATGTGAAATTATTTTATATATAATTTTTTTAACTAAGTAGAATCAATTTATTTTAATACAATTATTTCATAATTATTACAATATAAATACACTGGTTTTATTTTAACTTTCTCGATATATAATTTTTTGATGATTTGAATTTTTATCCTAAAAAAATAATATAGACTCTTAACTCCTCTATGAAAGAAAAGGATGATAAATCTCTCTTTTTACTTTTTTGATGGAGAAAAAGATGAAAATAATCATCCCAAATGATTCAAAATTATTGGTCCTCCGGTTAAATATAGATAGGTAAATTATGAGGATATTTTTATCAAGTACAGTGACCTTTTATACGAAAAAGATCGGATACCTAATAAGATATTTTATATTCATTGAGAATTGATTAAAAAGTCTTAAAAATAACTCTAAAACTCTCCTAGAACCTAACTACGTTAGAATTTCATATTAATTTGTAAGCCTCTCTTAGTTTAATTTATATTCGTCCCTCTCAAGATATGACCTCCTAGAAGATAAGATAGTTTTCTCCATTTTTTTAAACATATTTCTTCCCTTAAAATATCATTATCTATTGCAAATATGTTATAAATGTAATAATAGTCAAGTGCAGTAGTTCTAGATTTTAATCAAACTTTAAGAAACTTTAAGAAGGTAAAAATGTCAAAAAATGTATAATTTTTTTTTAATATCATTTAGTTAGTGGATTGAGCATTGTTACAAATAGATTGAATCGTATTATTTTTAATAAAATCAATTTTAGCAATTCATAAAAAAATTCACGTATTTTGAAAAAATAAAAAACTTTGTAAATATTTTAGAAAAAAATAATTTCAGAAGAAAATATCATTTTTAAAGAAAAAATAAGTAGAAAATAATTAAAAAAACATAATAATCTATTATCTATTTTAGTATCATCTATGTATTTATGTGAATTATCTTTTTTCTAACTGAATTAACAAGGTAAAATATTATACAAATAAATATTTTTCAAACATAAAAGAATAGGAGAAATGATTCGCACAGTGAAAATGAATGCTCAGTGAAAATTTTGATCATCAATCGACGGTACATTCGACGTCTGATCGTCGATCTGACACCACCGGTGACCTTCGATCGCCATCCCAAATCAAACTATACCTTAGGAGATGGTGAACCCATCGAGATCACCGACAATAGTGAACCCGTCGACATCGATCGACGGTGAATGATGCGAGATCGCAATTACAGCTATCCCTGACAGGTTCACCATGCCCCCAGGGTATAGTTTGGTTTCGGGTGGCGGCCGGAGGCCGCCGATGGTGTCCGATGTGCCGTCAATTGATGATCAAATTTTTCACTAAAATATTCACTTTCACTGTGTGTATCATAACCTAAAGAATAGTTTGTCCAATATCGTACTAAGAATCAAACAATTCCAAATTTTATCAATTTTAAGGTAACAATTGCTCATGAAACCTTCAAACTCATTGATTTTTTTTATATAAAAATTCACTGAACATTTTGGCGGGTAGAGAAGTCCTCAAAGTGTTGAGATAATTTGTCATCATCAATGTTGTGTTGGTCGTGTTAGTTGGAGTCTCTTATCATCTCCTTCCTCATCATTGCTACTCATCGAGTTGTCGTCTTTGTCTCTAAATGATTGTGTTATAGTTTGTGGCTAGCCAACTAGGGAAAGTTGATATATTTGGTCATAATTTTTTTAAAGTATCTATATGGCATGATCTTGTGAAATTTTTATTTATGTTTCTTGACCTAAGAAATTCAGTGACGATGAGTGTGAAAATGAACTATCAATCTAATTAAAAATGTTTTGAACTATATTGATATCCAACATTTAATGCAATGGATACATCATGGAAAATTAAGAAAAATCTAATCTTAACTTGCACCTAATACCGAGTGAAAGTATGCAACCAAAGACTGTTATAGAGCTAAGAGGAACCTCTGATGAAGGTATTCTACAGCTCTTCTAATTGAGTAAGTAAAAGGTGAATCGCTCGACTCTAACGCCCCCGTCAGCCCGCCCCAGGACCAACACGGAGGAGGTAAATCATAGTTATCACTGGTGTGGTGAGGCGCCTGGGGTCGAGAGAATTAATGTCAGTAGACCAAGATTTTATCTCCGTGCGTAACTGGCGACTCTCGAACCTGTGACCTCCAAATAAATAGTCAGGCGTCTTACCATCCGATCCAGCCCATGGAGGCTAACGCTCTTCTAATTGAGGCTCTATGAGTGATTAGTCATCCTAAGCAAGCTGCCTTATGAGTTAATGCCTCTGTGACTTCGGTGTAGTGGAAGAGTATCGAGTTATTACTTAAACATTGATAGTTCGATTCTCAGTTATGATGTATTTATAAGAATTTTTTTGTCTAAATGAGAAGTGCGTAATTATGAGATGTTAGACTTCCAAATTATTCATTGGGAGCGATTTCTGATTTACTCTGAAGATTGGTGGAAAACTTCCATAGATTCAGATCGATCGCCTCCGATTCGGTGTTACCTGATTAATTACTTATGAGTCAAGGATAAAAACTTATATAAAAAATTAAAAAAATCTAATCTTACCTGATTAATCACTTATCATCTACATCTTCTTTAAAATAATCATACAGTTTAAGTCTTCTGAAAATTCAATCTCTCTCTCTCCTCTCTCTCTCTCTCTCTCTCTCTCTCTCTCTCTCTCTATATACACTGTTGCGGTTCGCACCGGACCAAGCGCCAGACCGATGGTAACTCACTGTGACGATCGTAGGGGTAGAGGTGAACCCATCTAGGAATGGTGAACCTGTCGGATAGCGATGAATCCATCGGCACTAGATAACGGCGGATCGGTCAGGTTGACCGATCAGATAACTTCCTGATCGGTCAGGGAAGTCTGATTGGTCAGGGACTTCCATGACTGATCAGGCAATTGCCTGATCCGATCCACGTACGTGGTCTGCACGTGGTCCGCAGCGCGCGGTCGCCGTATAGCAAATTCGTATATATATATATATATATATATATATATATATATATATATATATATATATATATATATATATAAAAGATCAACATACTATTACAGAAAAAAAAAACTTACTAAAATAGACCAGAACCCTAAAAGAATTTCACGTGCAGTCCAATCCAATCCTTCAACCCGTGAACTATCCTTCCGGCGGTGGACATTCACAGATGGAAATAGAGCCTCCATTGAATCCACGTTGCGAAACCGTACGCGCTCCGTTCTCGAATCCCGACTTAAGAGTAGGAATTTTTGGTCCTGAAACGGTTCCTATATTCGTGTCTCAATTCGTCGACGATGATCGATGAATCGTCCGATCGTCGATCAAATATTATTGATGGCCTCTGGCCGCCGTCTCGAACAAAACTATACCCTGGGAGGTATGATGAACCCATCGAAGATCGTCGCAATTGCAATGATCCCGACCGATTCATCATTCTCCCAGGATATCGTTTAATTCGAGACGACGGAGGCGTAAACGGCCTCTCGTGGCGTTTTGACGTATACACACTTAAGAGGGGGAAATCCCTACACGAGCATAGCTGAGATGGTAAGGAGTTGATAGATTATCACTAAAGATCTTGGGTTCAAGCCACTTGTTGGCTGGTTGAGTGTAAATCTCTGCATCATGTGTAAAAAGTCTCTCTCCCCAACCTCTTGTATTCTCAGTCATCATGATTTATATACTAAATTTCACTAATCCACCTCCTTAAACGAGGAGTCTCAATAATAGTCCAATACAAGGCACTTAATGAAACCAATAAAATGCCACGATAATGCCTCTAAATCAAGAAAACTAAAGGAATAGATAACCTCTACCCCATCACCATATTTAAATCTAGCTCATTTCCCATATTTTTCTTCACTTGTTCTTTGTGAGTTTCCATTGTTGCTAAAGAATTTCAAGAAAACCATTACAATCAAATACAAATTGATTGCTTCTACATTTCATCTTGAAGCAAACAAACTCTCACCCTATATAGTGAATAAACAATGAATAAAGTGAATAAAATTATTTTCCTCGCCCTATAAAATAGAATCGAGCCATAGGCGAGTAGATTCTCACCTAAGAAAGCTTCAAAGCTGACAAAAATTTTTGTTTTTCCTTCCAAATTCTCTTAGCATTCTTTGGCACTTGAGCAATCTATGCTCAAGAAACCACGACAAAATCTTTAAAGCATGCCTTAACTACCTATCTAGGAACTTGTCTCAATCAATATACAAAATACAATAGTTGGATAACTCAACATTTAATTATGAGTTAATTTGTGTGACTCAATTATATATTTTTTGACACGCTTCTAAATAGAAGTGAAAATGTGTTGTCCAACTTTAAAATTTTGTTTTACATAAATTTTGAGTTGTGTATGCTACTGTGAGATTGTAGTTTGAGCGATTGACGAGGACAGACCCTTAAGAATTAAGATAAAGATTTATAGATGGCAAATAGAAGGGGAGTCTTGGCGTAACAGTAAAATTATTGTCGTGTTAATGGAGGTCATGAGTTTGAGTCTTAGAAACAAACTCTTGTAAAGTAGGATAAGACTGCGTACAATAGATCTTATATTGAGAACGGCATTGGCGGGAGTTTCATACATCAGTCTGTCCTTTATTCCTAGATGGCAAACACTATCTAAAAACTAAATTCTATCAAAGCAATTTAGTTTTACTAAAAAAAAAAATCTAAGATGCCACCTCAATCAACATTTCCCATTTCAATATTGATGACCAACACGGATACAAAGCCCTCATGACTTCCCATCCATGAAGTTAAATATCCAAATTTGATCACTTCAATCATCATTTCACATGAAATCCTACATACTCTGTACAAAGTATCAAACACACCCTATGACCTAACTTAAGTTGTATCGCCAAAGTATCAAAATACTATAAGACCTAACCACAAGGAAAGGAACCCTTGTTCCAAACAAAAATTTTATAGAATTTTTTCTCTTTGCTCGGCTCCAAGAAATGCCCGAGCCATACCCAACCACAAAAGGATATTATTCAACCACCCCAAGTAATAGTTCTAAAATGATATTGTTCGGTTCCTCCTTCGTAGAGCGTGCAATATGCTAATGGAAGAAATCGTCATAGACTGCTGTGTGGTCGGGCCATCGGGTACCGATATTATCAGTGGTGAAGTCGTCATGTGTCTCCATCCCGCGATTTACGCTCGTTGACCGGTGGGGACTCTCGTTGAAGACTGTGGGGCAGGGCCGGTCAGCCAAGCGGATTAGTCGGGTGCAAGCCTGGATACCCTTTGTAAATCAAAAAAAAAAACTAAAATGAGATTGTTTAGTCCTTTTCAAAGACCATGCATACAATGAAACTGTAATATTTTTTCCTTCTATACCAATACAAGGAATTGCGAATATCTAAGGAATTGTCAGCGTATCAAATTATAAAGATTGTAATTTTTAATTTTCTTCTAGATGAATGCAACTACTGTTATCTATTACCAGAACTCAATTGGTTTTTAGAATCACTTTTGAATCTAGTTACGTGATGACTTGTGCAAGGGGAGGTGGCGGCATGGTGAGATGGGCCATGATTGGAAGGCATCAACTCAAGGGGATGAGCACTAGTCACAAAGGGGAAGTTATCTGCTAGGTAGGCCTGGACAGTGAAGGGAAAGGTTCTGACACAAGAAGAGAAGTGTGCCGGCTAATGGAGATGGATACTAAGGCAAGATGCAGACACAAAGAGATGAGCACTAGCTAGAAATGAAGGGTGTTGATTCTAGTGTCAAAAAAAAGTGAAACGTTCGCCCTTAGTGTCCCCGTCAGTCCGTCCCAGGATCAACACGGAGGAGGTAAATCACGATAACTGAGAAGGTAAGAGGTTGGGAAGAGAGACTTTTTACACAGGGTGCAGGGATTTACGCCCCACTAGTCCTGTGGCTCGAACTCAAGATCTTTAATGTCAATCTATCAATCTCTTATCATATCAGCTATGCCCGTGGAGGGGACACAATTGTTACATCATTTTATTAAATTATTGGCTTATGAAGAAAACAGTGACAGATAGATTGTCTAGCTAATTTTTTAGTTTCCATTATTAACTGAAATTATGAATTCATCATATTATGCAGGACTTTCTCAGCCGTATAGTCAGAGACCATGGACATCTTTATCTTGAGTGGCTGAGCTGTTTCCTTAGACAAAACAAAGTATGCTTGCTTTCATATCTCATTTTTTATAAGTCCATTTTGTTTCATATATCTCAACATTGAGTTGATGCAAGATTAAGGAGTCTTCAGTTTTTGCAGTTTTTGACCACGCATGGTTTAGTTAGTTTACATCTTCGTTGAAAAGTTTAAAACAGATGGTGAAATGTCCTTGAGAGAATTATGGGGTGAGTATTCAGTTCCTATTTTCTCGGATTAATATACAATCTAAACCATATCCTGGTCTAGCATTGACACGATGGTAGTGAATCCTTTTATATTAATGGTAAATGATCACTATTGAAGAGTGATCAGTTAGTAAATAATTCAAGTTTAGGATTAGAAGAGTACGTTCATTTCCCAAGGTAGTAAGACCAAGGCAAACTGGATTGGTGAACGAGTGAAGAATGATATATACTTAGGGACTTGCAACTTGAAAGAAGAAATAGTGAAACTGTGATGCACTCTTAAATAAATTATGAGGGTTAAGCGGCCACTACATTGGAATTCATGTGATCCTATTACTTTTTATCAGACTTTGCAAAGTCATGAAAGAATTTCCTTGTTAGGAAATGATGCTGATCATGTTCAATT
Organism: Boesenbergia rotunda; assembly: GCA_024364735.1. Taxonomy (NCBI): domain Eukaryota; kingdom Viridiplantae; phylum Streptophyta; class Magnoliopsida; order Zingiberales; family Zingiberaceae; genus Boesenbergia; species Boesenbergia rotunda. The sequence goes on along the minus strand of JAGFNQ010007238.1, from coordinate 57,615 downwards.
AGCTGATTTTTTATGTATTTGATAAAGGATTTAATTTAAACTTAACATCTATTTTCAATGTACGCATCGAGTGTGAAGTGACTAGTATTTTTATTTTTTTAATGTAAATTTCCAACTCTCGCAATCTGATTAAGCAAGGAGATTATCAATTTGGCCTAGTGAAAGTTTTTCACTGATCACTAGAATAAATTCGAGAAACATAGATGGGACGGCTCAGTATCACGAGTGATTCTAAGATCACAGGTGTATGATATGTTGTGTGAAATTTTGAACCATTATTGCATTAGACACCGTCGTATCTCTTACCAACACATCATATGTTGTGCGATGGTAAGAGATGGGAGGGGTAACCCAGCAATGAGGGTTCGATTCCCTCGCTGGATATTATTGTCATTACCAAACGTTCGCGGCACTCAAACTATTTGTGATGTAGGACCGTCTGTTATTACACCGTCCGTCATGACTCATCTGTGTTTTTCGATTTATCCTAATGGCTAGTGGGAATCTCCCGTGAGACCGGATCGGTCATCTCCAGAATTAAATGAGATTAGCTTTTTTTTGGTAATAATATCTGACTCTTTCAATCCGATTAATCCTAGAAGTGATCGATTAGTTTTCACTAAAATGAGACTAATATATTGAAGCAAATGGTGATAACGCTGACCTCAAACAGTCCAGTATCGTTGGTCCCTCAGCTAAATATAGATAGGTAAATCGTTGACCCTCAAGATTTATTAGAGTAATCGCCCATACAAGTATCAACTGTGTAACCCATGGAGACAATGAGATTAGCATATTAGAGTAAAAGGTCATAATGCTCATCCCAGACGGTCCAATATCATCAGCCCTGGCTAGATATAAATAAATAAATTACAAGAGACAGTTTGACCTAGCTCAACAACCCTTTGTATAGAGAAAACAGATACTCAATAAGATATTTTACATACACTAAAAATTAATCCCATAATAAGTACCTATTAGACTAACTATATATGCAAAATACACCAATCCGAGGTGGCAATGAGACTAACATATTGTACGTCGAACCTGTGGAGCTTGATAACTCAATCCGATCAAGTTAGTTTGGTGTGATTATAAGATAATTGCTTTAGAAAAGGATGGCATGGATCTAACTCAGGGTCACATCTCTTAAATACTTACCAAAAAGATAAAAATAAAGCGCTATTTTTATTTTTGCCATTTAATCATATATGCCTTTTCAATTATAATTAAGTTGCTCAATCGTAGTCTACATAAACAAAATAGTTTCAAACACCTTCTTGTATCAATTCCATTGCACTTGAATGTGACGAGGGGATTCGGATGTTTTGTCAATGACAATAGAATTCCCAAGTAGTTCACCATGTGGTTTTACCTTGCTTGACTCCTTTCCACAGATGGGTTAGCTAGCCATGTAGTAAACTATCAAATACTTACTGAGATTCAACCCTTCCTTTAAGTTAATACTGTAAACTTCTCATTGAAAATGATTTAGGATGCTCGAACAGACTAGATGAATCAACTGCAAGGCAAACTAACAGACATGTAACATTGGAAAAGAAACAATGTGTACCCTCGCAATCATTAACATACATCATAATAGAGTTGTGGGACATTATTCATAATCCAGGTAGAATTATTCACCCACGAATGCAATTTGAGACAATAAGTATGTAGGTGTGAGAATCAACATATACAGAATCGGCAGCAAGTGCAGAATGGAAGCTTGGAAAATAACAAAAGCTAGGAAGTCTCTAACCATATACAGAATCTATATACCTGAATCTTCCTTGATACTCATATAAAAAAAAATAATTAATTAAGTTAAATGATGTCGAACCAGATTAAAAACATTCCTTGATACTCAAGGACGTAGGTTCCTTGATACTCATATAAAAAAAAATGATTAGATTTTTTCCCCCTCACAACCAGATATCAATCTATCTCTTCATCTAGTATTCTTTTCTTTTTCTTCATTTTTTTAATAATCTCTTACCTTTTTTCTCCCTCCGACTCTGAATTCATTTTCCATAATTCTCATTTCACTGTTTTTCACAATCTTCCACGAATTTCAAACTTATTTTTAAACTGCATTCAATAAACTCTCCATTCTTATCACCAAAAGTTTAGGATATTGTTCCATGCTGTAACATAGAATAATCCTTGAATGCAACAACTAAATATCATCACCATAAATTTGCAGCTTAGGGCTCAACCATAAAGAAACACTATGAGACATGCAGCTTAGGGCTCACAAATGGAATGCATTCGATCAAGAAGACCAAGTTTTATTCAAAATCAAATAATGGTACAAGAGGATATATACGATCTCAGATAATACTGTCCCTTAGATTTTACCTCCTTTACAAGAAAACAATGATCATCCCTATTATTATAACAATAGCCTGTAAGTCAGCTCAATGAGCATCCTAATTTGACAGTCCACGACCAAATAACATGGATCATAGTAATAATTGCACTAACAAGAAGATAGAAGGTACAAGCAATTAGAAAATAATAATAATAATAAAGTTGATAAGTTACAGGCGGCTACCAGCTATTTTCTCCTTCATTGCTTGAGACATTTCTGTGCAAAATTTGGACCCACAACTTACATGATAAGACTGTTTGTTGGACATTCTTTTTTCCCCTCAGCATAATCCGTCCTAACAGCCCTAGCATGGCCATTTTGTATGTGAAATCATCCATGTAAAATCCTGAAACAGCTGTACACAGTCATTACATGTTTGTTTGGAGATCAGAGAAGGCAAGTGAAAAAAACAGATACAAGGAGTCGAAAATCAAACCCATTTAGCAACCTTTATTCTTTCCAGTGTGTTACGAAAAATGAAATTATTCATTTAGTCATACTATGAGCTAAATAAGAATGATGGAGGTGTGAGATATACCTTTCCTAATAGCTAAATTCACAAAACGAATACTGGCATTTCTTTTGCTTACCTAGTGCAGGTATGATTCCATTAAGTAGGATGTTACCATAAGGATAAATTTTTATACCGAACAAATAAGTTGCACATAGGCAAGTTATTTGAAAGATAATCCTTAACTGGTATAGGTCATTCTTAGATAAACAGACTTCCAACATAACATCTTAAGTGACAAATTGAATGATATCATAATCTTCATGGAGCTTTTCATTTTATCCACTTTGACATGATTTGGAAATGAAAAACAGTAGTAACATAGAAAAGAATAATAATGCAATAGCGCTAATGCCCACACCTATGGTGAAGCTGAATTAAATACATATGGCTCAACTTTCATATCAGAAACTTATATTCGGACCAATCTGTTTGGGTAATCAGCCAGGAGCAATGTGTTTATATGAGTAAGTAGGTCAAGGTTGATTAAATATGTGACATTTACTAAGGGCAAATGGATCTGATAATCTAGACACTTAGAATTGGAGAAATCCAGCTAGTGTTGCCAAGCAAAGTTTTAACAAGGAGGACTGGCTGTTAAGCACATGAAGAAGTGTCAAGGAAGGAGAACGGAATGTTAGGTACGTGAGGAAGATCCTAACAAGTCAAGAACAGAAACTAGAAGAGCTAGATGTCAGTAGAATTCGGTAAAACTGAATTAACCGAACTGTACCAAAATTCGGTTCAGTTTTCAATTAATTCAGTTCAGTTTTGATTTTAAATTTTATAATTCAGTTAAACCAAATAAAAATATTAATTTGATTATTTTTCATTTAAAAATATAATTAATTAAATAAATCTCATTTTTAATTGAAACCCGAATAAATTTCTAAAATTTTGGTTAATTCGGTTAACCGATATTTTATCGGTTCGTTCAGTCGGTTGAATTGGTTTGAAAATGTTTTGATTTTTTTCGGTTCGGTTTTGACGGTTTTGATCAAATACATAGCCTAGATGTCAAAGTTAATGGGAAGTCTAGGAAGGTCATGGAGGATTGGTGATTGGATGCTTAGTAATTATGGAAGTCCAAGCAAGTATAGAGGATTGGTGATTGAATGTGAGGCGATCTGAAAGTTCCAAAGGAATGAACTCTAGGTAGTGGAAGTTCTCAAAGTCAAAGTTGACCTAAGGTTAGATAAGTGAAAATTCTCATAGATCAAGGTAGGCCCAATACTAGGTAATGAGTGAAGTTTCGGAGATGAAAAGTCTTTAGTAAAGGTGTAAACGAGCCAAGCCACTCGCGAGCTATTCGGGTCTCGGTTCGAAAAAAAATTCGTTCGAGTAAGTTAACGAGCCGAGCTCAAGCTTAGTAATATTTGATCCGTGAGCTCGCAAATATATTCGTTTAGAGGCTCACGAACGTATTCGTTAAAAGGCTCGTTTATCTTATTATATATATATATATATATATAGCTAATTATCTTAAACGAGCTCGAACTAAACTCGTTTAATTTTTAAACAAGCTTTTATCCAGCCGAACTCGAACCGAGCTCAAGCTATTTGATTTTACTATGAGCCGAGCTCGAACTTGAGAACTAAAGCTCGAATCGAACACGAGCCAAGCTTGAGACTAGAGATAACGAACCGAGCCCGAACTCAAGCCTCTTACTGTTCGGTTCGGCTCGGTTCGATTACATCCCTAGTCTTTAGGCAAGGATGAAATCCTAGGAAGTCAAGATCGACTTATATTAGCTAGATGAGGGAGTCACGAAGACATGGGGTCACTTGGCCCAACATAGATTTAACCACGGTATGGAATCACAGTCTAGTCAACTAATGAAGGAGCCATCAATAGATAAATCCAAAATCACAGTTGTGGTTCGGCCGAATTCGAGTCAATCAACTAACGAAGAAGTTGGTTGGTTAGTTGACATAAATTAAATGAAAATGAACAAAAAATTTGTAGTCAACTAGGACAACCCACTAGTGCTAAAACAGGAATCTATTTAATCTGCTGATACGGATAAAGCAACAACAACAGTCAGTCAAATTCTAGATATCTACAATGGTGCAATCGATTGGATGTCATGGAGCATGATTGATCGATGAATTTATTTAAGTATGAACAACAACAGTCAGTCAAAAGAGGCTTTCGTTGAGATTTTGACAAATCTGTTTGTGAGGGTCATTGGACGAGTATTATTGCATTCTAGAACTTCCAGAGAGCAAACCAAATCAAACAAAGTTCTTCTTTTGAATACTTACGTTATTGTATATTTGCTTATATTTCTTTGTATTTTTCTGTTGATATAAGAACAAGTGCTTAAAGTACTTATACGAGATTTCTCAGCCTTTGAAAAGTATCCAAAGAGGAAATAGGATTGCGTGATTCCAAGAGTGATCCACTAACAATTCATAGGCAGTGGAATATGAACTAGGGATTCTGAACCACATAAAAGGCAAGTATTATTGTGCTTGTGTCGTGTGTTTGTTTACTTTCATTTTTGTTGTGCGACTAACTCAATATGAAGACAAGCATGATCAATTGATGCAACAAAAGAATATGCGCCTATTTTCCACCTCTAGCCACGCAATCCGATCCAACATTATCTGGCTGCTAACCAAACAAGATAAAAGATCAACCAGTGAGCAATAATCACAAACAATCATTGTGATGTTTTGCTGCATAACTTGATACACACCCAAAAAGAAAAAATCTATTAGAATCAAATGATATCTAATGCTGCTAGATACAAGAGAACAACATGCACCATAAGTCAATTGTTTCTGGTTAAGTGTTTACCCTCACTATATCTCCCTGCATTTTCCGTTCCAAGGCCAGAAGTAGAAGGATCCACATCTAATATTAGAAATATAATTCTTTCTAATCAAGGCACAAAGATAAAGTTACAGAACTGGGTCTTCCTTCCTCTTCTCATCTCATTATTCCCTTTTTTGTACATTTTTTATATGCTTGCAATGTTAATTGCTGCAACATCTTTTTTCCTGAATTTCAAGGGATTTGAGAAGATGGAAAGTCGAGCTCACCTTCTTCCACCTAATAGGAGATTCCGTCAAGAAAGTTATTATGGTTAAAAGAAATTGAGGGAAATCATTTCACAGCCGTGTATGAGTATAAAAATTAGACTAAAAATATTCTAAGTCGTTGTATCATGATTATGTAAATTATAGAACATGATAGCATCCTAGTTTCATAAAAGGTTAATTAATTTTTTACAAAACTGTTAAACTTTTATTGGGAAATTAGAGTTTACCAACTACTTGGGGATTTTTTCAACCATATAGGGACTTCTTCAATTTGCATATATAAACTCTCCCCTTATGCAACAAATTCAAAGGAGGCACCATATATATTTCATTTTTATATCATTGAGAAGAAAGACATTCTTAGATTGAATGTGTCAAACAAGATATCGTTGCCAGCTAAGAAAGAGTACAATTATAGGTATTAGACAAAGGAGAAAAGGTGTCTACAAAACCCACCTTTTAGCCAACAATCTTAGTGGATGCATAATACCACTAAGTGATGTCTTCCCTTTTAAAATCCATTTGCAATATATTACGAACTTGCCAGTAAAAAGAGGTACAACTCCCATGACCCATATAGAACATGACACCTATATCCCATGACCATAACTTCTCCACATAGGATGTGAGAGCACTTAGGAAACAATCTTACAAATAGAAATTGAAACCAAAGAAGAAATAAAGGTAGAATAGTTAGATTGTAATGCCGTCTAAGATAGAAAAAGAAACATAAGAAGAGAAATAGCACAACTACTAATTGTTGGCGCAATAGACCTCCGGTCAAGGTTGATCAAATTCAAATTGAATTTTAATATTTGGTCAATATATTTGATGGTTGAGCGATGTCAGATAGATTGAGTTGACTAAATACTTGACGGTGGAGAGGTTTAAGTGGATCACGATTGATTGGACACTTGGCAATTGAAAGTCCAACAGGGAGTTGGCAAGGGAGAAGTTCAAATGGATCACGATTGACTACATACTTGGTAGTTAGAATTCCAATAGGGAATTAATAAAGGAGAAGTACAAGTGAGTCATGGTTTACTGGATATTTGGTAATAATAAAAGTCCTGATAGGTTATAGAGGATCGGATATTAGGGATATGAGGGGACGTTCAGATAGAGAACCATATGTTGGGCACATGGTAGAAGTTCTGACAAGTCATGGAGGATTGGAAGTCCTAACAGGCAAAGAAGGTTGAATACTACGCAAGTGAAGTCTAAGAAGGGCCTTGGCATGGTGGAAGTACTAGCAAGCAAGAAAGGCTAGATACTAGGCAAGTGAAGTCCAAGAAGAGCTTTGGCGAGGTTGGAAGTCCTAGAGAAGAGGATTCTAGGCAGTGGAAATCCTAGTAAGTTGAGGTCGACCTATACTAGGAATGCGAGGAAGTATTGGTCTAGCAAGCAAGAAAGGCTAGATACTCGGCAAGTGAAGTCCAAGAAGGGCTTTGGCAAGGTTGGAAGTCCTAGAGAAGAGGATTCTAGGCGGTGGAAGTCCTAGCAACTCAAGGTCGACCTATACTAGGCATGCGAGGAAGTATTGAAGACATGAGATCTTTTAGCATATGGGAATTCGATGTGAATAGTCTTTTAGTAAGAGTGTTTTCAGTATGTGAAAACAAAATGAGATGTTATTTAGTCGGCTTGGGCTGTCGGTGGTGTTTTTCAACATGAAGAATGTGTTTAGCCTGAAAAATGAATAGAAGGCTATTCAATCGACTAACTAGAATTCGGATAGTACAAAAGGTTATTTAGTCAACTGATAAATTTCATTAACAAACATAAGGTTATTCAGTCGACTATTGGTATCGCCTGATGTTTTTTCAAAACAAACGGAATATTAAAAAATCTACTCATAAAGCACAATTGATTAACGGACTACAACCAAATGGTTATTTTGAAAAGTTAATAGTGTGAATCTTGAAGATATTGGCTTACCATTTCCTATGATGTTGGTCGCATCAAGCACAACAGTCAATAAATGGTGTAAGGCTTTGTCAAATCTATTTGAAGGAGCTCAAGGGCGAGTGTCGGTGCATTCCAAGACCTTCAAAGAGAAAATGTAAAGCAACCCAAGCGATCAACCAAACAATACTTCATTTGTTTGTGATCTTTTATTGTATAAGTTCATTTTTGCTTGCATTTGTTATGTTTCTTGTATTTATGGTAAGAACATGTTTTGTAAGTAGTTTCTTGCCTCAATGGTTGTGGAGTAGCAGTTGTGAGAGCTAGGAACCATATAAATAGAGTGTTGTGTGCTTGTAATTTTTTATTGTGTTTTCCATTTTCCTTTGCACTAATGAATGTAGACAAGAACAATCACCCGAAAAACATAAGTTGATGAAAACATAAAGTGAAAATGGTAATAAAAAATATATATAGTTGGTATGTTGACTATAGGGTTCGTCTAATATAAAAGATAATAAATTAAAGATAAGAGAAAGATGATTAATAGTGATAACATAAAAATGGAAAATTGTTGATGACTTAAAAGTTGCACAATTGGAGAAAACCTTGTTAAAATTATCTAATATTCTTCAGGAAGAGACAAATTCACACATATCTACCTTAAATCCCACTTGGTGTGCATGTGGGATCGCTCTTTTTCCTTTAGGCTTTAGATGCAAGCAGAGACCAGAAATAGAGGTGCTTGTTGTGGTTCATCAATTTCTTCAAGTTGTTCAAAAATATTGGACCGATGCCAAAATAAAATCAAATGAGTTTCTTGTGGAACTGCCATGCTCTAATGTTCCTATAAAACTACTTCGATATAATCAAGGTGTGTTTTTGCTTCAAAATCAAGAAATTCAATAAAAAAAAGGTTTTATTTTTTTCTTGTGTGTTTAATTCTTTGATAATGTTCTCAGTGTTGTAAATGACGGAAAGTGATGGCGGACGATCAATCACCGTCGGCCACTGCCTAGGCAGTGCCTAGGCGGTTGAATTATTTTATTATTTTTATACATAATATTATAAATAAAATTTAATCTAAATATTTAAAATAAAAAATATATATAATTTATATATATATATATATATAGATAATTAATGGGATAATTTTATTTGACTTTAATTAAGTCTATTTAAATTATCTCAAATAAAGCTAGTATTTGATTAAAATTATTAACATGAAGTTATTTAATTAAACCCTAACTTACCCACGTATCTTGTTTCGGCCAAGTGGCCCCCGGGGCTATGGGGCAGCGGTAGGGTAACTAGTTGTTACCCCAGGCATCCGCGGTTCGATCCCCAGCTACGGCGCATTTTGCAGAATTTTTCCTCCAAATGGGGCGAACCCTGGGACGCTGGGCTTCTAGACTGTCCACCGCGAGCGCTTCCCGATTTACCCTGGTGACTGGTGGGAAACTTCCGTGGGGTCGGGCCAGTCACCCCAGGTTCAATTTGTCTGCTGCCTGGTTCATCTTTTTTTTGTTTCGGCCAAGTGACGCGTGCAAACTTGTTGCATGGTTTAGGCGACGGCTCCAGGCCCATCGTCGGGCTCTGATGAAGCGTCCGAGAGCTCGTGCGACACTCCCGGACTCATCATCGGGCCCAAGCGACGCATCCGAATGTGTTGACGTGGTGAAATGATGGCGGTGGCGGTGGTGGAGATGGCAGAAGGAGGTAAGTTACCGCCTAAAGTATCGCCTTAGGCCAAGACGATGCAGTTGATGCTCACCTCCCGCCTAAGCGGTGCCTAGGCGGCCGCCTTAACCGCCATTTAGAACACTAAATGTTGTTATGCTTTATAGTGATGATGTAAGATGAATTATAGATCGTCAATTATCACAAGTGCCTTGGCCTTCTGTAACATGGAATGAGCACTCTGTTTTTGACAAAGCTACTCTTCACAAAGTTTATCTATAGTCCAAAACCTTAGTAAAACCTATTGAATGATCCTCAGATTGAGCAGTTCATCAGTTAGATAACCTATTGAATGAAGCCAAATTAAGCACCTACCTCTGCACCTCCACCATGGGTAAAAGCAAGTAGGGTAAAAGCAAGGAGATAAGATGCCCCTAGGGCATGACTGAGTTGATCATCACATGGTAGATTTTCCAAATCAAGCAAGGGTCGATTCCCGACGAAGTCGGGAGAAAAACCCTCCCACATGGTGGTCTGCTCAGTTTCTTAATTTACCTCTTTACAGATGGTTGTGGGACCGACTGTGTGGGGCGTTGGGATCAGCATATGACCTTTTTGCCAAAGTAAGGAGATAAGATTGCTATAGTGGTATGGACAAGAGTGTTTTTGGCCAAAAAATTATTTCCCGTCAAAATTTAAATCCAAGTGTAGGAGAAAAATATTCCAACGAACAAACTCTTTCTGACGTCATTCCAAAGAACTAGTGGGGGAGTATACGAACTCTGAAATGGTAACAGAACAGATGAAATGAACTGAAAAGAATGTAAAACATAGGCAAAAGGGCAAGTGGTTACAAACCAGTGAAACTCATTATCCTCAAATAAAAGTGATTGAGCAACATCTAGGATAACAATTTGAGAACAAAGTGAATGTGAGATAAGCAGAAAGGTAGGCATTTTATTTATAGTTTACAATTTGAGAAACAATGCAGCAAAAAGAAGTATTTATTCTGCAGATGTCAAAGGTTACTTCATAAAGTTGCTAGAAGATATCCAAAATAGAAGGGTATGAGAAAGCCCTAAAACCTTATCAAGGTCAGCCAATACCAATATAGATCGCTCAAGTTGGATCAGTATCAGCAAATGTTGATCTGCTGCAGCTCAAAATATAAATCATCTCACAAAGATCAATAATTTTTTTACAAAATTAAAGCTTCAACGAATTTTTAAAAAATGAATTAGATTTTACTAAAATAGAAATGATTGAAAATTAGCAAAATTAAGTTCAAAGTGGAACTAGTAGTTGAAATTTGGCCAAATTTGGTTGGTTTTGGAGAACTCAAGGGATTTAACCAACTTTTGGTCAATCTCAACTTGAATTCCAGCTAAGCACACGAAATTATTTTTCACTCCCTTGATTTACCACTTATAACACTAAAGCCTCACCTAAACACAGTTTTATCACAATATCAGTAACCTTGTCGCTCATGATCCACTGCTTACCAGAGAAAGCCGCTAAACTCTCTCTGGATCAACAATATTCAAATGTAATTTAGGTCCCATAACCAGAATAATGAGAGTTTGTTCAAACAAAAAGCTTTTTTTTGTCAAAAAGAAAAATTAATAACAAAAAAAAATTGTTCCAAAAGGAAAACAATTAGTAGTTTGTATATAGAGACTCTTCAAAAAGAAAACAAATACAGATAGAAATTACTACAAAAAAGAAATTAGCATACCTTACTGTGGAAATCCAATATCCATTTTGTCTTCTATTTGGACATCCGGCATAGCTTGCCGCTTCTCACATGACAACATACCGTATTAGAATGGGATGCCATTAAAGGAGCCATTGACCCATCATTGCAACGGGAATGTCCATCATCCACAGACAAAGAAGATTTCTCATCTGCATAAACCATAAACTCAGATTGGGCAGTATCTGCTGAATTTCTTTGGGTTCCTGGAGAAGTCACTGATATCCCTGGGTCAACTTCAACACCCACATTTGAAGATCCAGGTGGTTCTAATACTTCCTGGGTGTTGCAATTTATTGAATAACTGGGATCATTCAGCCATATAAAATGTAAACTGTTGTCTTGCCAAATTTTACCCATTGTGTAAGCTCTCTTAGCAGAATCACAGGAGGAAAAAGTTACACGAGCACAAAAATTTTCAGGCATCTTCGTGCCCACATTTTCTCTTCCTTCCTCGGGTTCTTCTAATGCTATAGAAGAGAGATCACCAAATAATGCGAAATGACCCCACAGACCATCAACCTACATGAAGTGAAAAATGGAAATCAATAACATCATATTGGTGACAGTAAAAACAATAAGAAAGTATTTTCAAAGCACTGCTTGCAAAATTCTCCACCTAGTGTTTCAGCAATATGGAGTAGGTTTATATTCACTATATAAAAAGTTAAATGTTTTCTACATCCTAAGTTAAGTATTTTCATGTTAAGACAAGGTTAAGTGTTTTCTACATCACAGAATTTATTCAGTTTGAACCTCAGCTTTGGTTCTTGGTTGAAGATATGAAAGTACCCTAGTAGTTAAACAAACAGGCTCTGATTATTCGCGAAGCCATATTTGAAGCAAAGCATTATCATTCCCACAGAAAATGAGAATATCAATCTGTAGATGGCCCAAATATGACATTCAACAAATGGCTAGATTGTAATGCAAGTAATATGCAGAGATACTATCCAAATTTAACAAGTTTCATGAGCATGGTGCATATTCATGTATCTGAGAAGAGACCAATACATTCGTGAGACCAGCTGGAAGAGGAGGAAGAACTTTGAAGGATGTCGGTTGATTATCTAAACTACGAGTACTCCACTTCAACAAATGTTGATGGCCTGTTTGTTCTTTACTAGAAGTTCCCATGATTGTAGCATTTGATTTTGCAGTACATGAACCAGTAGCATCAACTAATTTTCTGACTTCTTGAGTATTATTAATATCTTCGTGTGCATCTTCAGGAATATTCAGTGCTGTGTATGGTTCAGTTTTTGAATCTTCATTGCTCAAATCCTTTTTATGTCTTTTAGGTGTTGGCTCCAAGGTTATTTCATCCTTTTTGACTAAAACAGCCTGCACATGAAAACAGAGGTTTACAATTCCCTATATGAAAAATAAATTACAATGATGACTGGAAACTGGAAGTCAAATTATAAGTTTTTCCAAATATATATGCTAAGATGTACATGACCTTAATGATTTAAGTTTTTCCAAATAGAATTAGGTAGCAAAGCACAGTCAATAACTAATAAAAAAACATAAAAGAAAAGTATATAAAATATTTTTCACAGAAGATCATAAAACAATTCTCTCATATTCAGAAGTTATTCAGCTGAAAGTCAAATTATTCCTGGTTCTTTGCTAAGAGAACTTTGCAATTTCAAACAATTGTCAACTAAAAGATGTGTAAAGGATAATAAACCTTTCTTTGACAACGACAATAATAATAATAATAAAGCTTACTTGTTTCTCAAATTTTTCTAATTGGCGACGAAACTCATCCCGTTTTAAGGCTAAATTCTCCTGCTTTTTGCGAAGTTCCTCTTTTAGAGCCTCTAGACTGTCCAGTTTGTTCTTCCCCAGAGAAGTAATCTTTGAAGTGTTTGCAGAACTTTTTGGAACAGGGATTGACACCACAACCTCCGAAGTAGCCAATTTGCTTCCATGTGGAAGTGTAGAAGACAGATCCTCTTTTTCTTTCTCAGTAGCTGATGAACGAGATGGAAAATAGCCTACCCCTATGGAAGATGATGGAGGTACTTTAGGGGGGAAAAAATTCTGCCCTTTTAAAGCTCTATCACGGTTGGCCCACCATAGTTTTATAAACCGATTACCCATCACAGCATCAGATGTTTTAAGAGCAGCTTCAGCCTCCTCCCTTTTCGAAAATTGAACAAAAGCTTTTTCACTATTTTGTGGAATGTAGATATCAACAATTACACCAAACTTTTGAAAGTGGGAAAGAAGGGCATCCCTTGTGTTGTCCTTTTGAGGAATACCATGCACATAGAGAGTACGTGAAGCTTTTTGAGGCATTGGCCTTTTACTCATCTCAGCATTAAATTGCTTTTCTGGAACGGAAGCAGAAGCTTTAACAACAGAGTTCTCATTAGGTACCTTCATTTCATCTGAAAGAAGATTTGTAGTGCCTGCATTGTTAATAGTTTTGCAAGCTAATTCTGACCTGCTACTATGGTCAATCTGGTCCTGAACAGATGATTGAGTAGAAGAATCTATATTCCATGAAGGTACATCATTGTTTTCCAAAGACAGCATTAGTGTAGTCTCCGATGTTCCTTGGCATCCATTGTTCCACAATGGCTGATCAGGATCATATACATCAGCTTCAACAAAACCAGAAGAGGATGAAACCACATTCAGCTTTAATGAATACTCAGGAAAAAGAGGTTTCCCATCTTTTGCAGGGACTAATTTGCTGCTGCTGGCCGATGGGACTGGAAGTGCACTAGCTGGAGGCAATGATCTCTGCCCGGCTTCAATTCCTAGAGCATGTGAATTTCGATCTGATACTGAAAGATTGAACTGAGAAAGACTCTGTAAATTAAATAATAAAATGAGATACAAATCAAAGGAAACCAAATTGTTGAAAAAAATAACTATTCCAACAATTTTAGCAACTAAAACAATCAGCTAATTTCTGAGAGATTAAATATTGAATATCAGATAGCAACCACTTTTAGATATTCAATTGTCAAATCCTGAAAAAATTAACAGATGCAACTTAAAAGGAAATGTACCTGCACATCTTCGATAACAATCCGATTAACACCATGTTCCATTGGGCACATATCGCCTCTCAGACAATATCCCTGCTCATCAAAGTCTCTGCAACGTTGGCGAGGCATCCCCATATTGAACAATGAAGTGATTGTAGGCTGAAGCGCCCCTTGCAAACCAAGTGGTTGGAGTGGATCCAAAATTCTATTGCTCATTCCATTAACAAAGCCATATGCACCCCAAGATGAATTTTGTGTGCTTGCAACACTGGGGATACCTGTCCCAAATAAACTAGCATGTGTATGCAGGCCTTGTGAAACAACCTGTGATGGAAAATCCAGTGTGTCCAGGGAATTAAATCTAGAATCCTGTTGGCTCAAGGAAAAAATGGTTCTTCCTCTTCCTCTTCCTCTTCCTCTTCCTGTTCCTGTTCCTCTTCCTACTCGAGGACGTCCAGTGGGTACAGATTTATCAAAGTTGGGAAAAGTCTCAATCTGAGGAGTTTGATTTATTCTACCCCTTGAACCAAATTGAGAAGGTTCAAGAGTCAAAGGTGTTAAGCTAGGACGTCTCTTATCAAAGTTTGAAGAATTCTCTGTATTGCCATTGTTAGCACTGTCATGAAAAATTTTCCGACTGCCAAAAGGTTTACTTCTTCTCCTATTCATCTGCTGCATACTTAAGTCTTGAACATCATCATCAAAAGAAATAGATTGTGCCTCCCTCCTACGATGTTTATGGTTGCGATCATCATCATCATCATCACTAGCTTCTAGGTCTTCAGTATCATTCAATGATTCAGAGGACATAGAGTAAATCCTTTCACTAGGTAGCTTATTTCTCAGTTGTACTGTATTGACATCGGGAGGAAAGATAGCTCAAACTTCTCAACAATATCAATATTCTGGTCAACTCTGACTATAGATGCATCTTCAAAAGCTTGTAAGATTCTTGTGGAATAGTTTTTTGCACCTATAGTTTGAATAAACTGAAAGCTAAGCACAATATTAATTGTTATATAGAACGTTATAAAACAAAATATTTCCAAT
The DNA here is from genome assembly GCA_024364735.1 of Boesenbergia rotunda. Taxonomy (NCBI): domain Eukaryota; kingdom Viridiplantae; phylum Streptophyta; class Magnoliopsida; order Zingiberales; family Zingiberaceae; genus Boesenbergia; species Boesenbergia rotunda. The sequence goes on along the minus strand of JAGFNQ010007238.1, from coordinate 42,289 downwards.
GAAACTGAGAATAAATAGATTAGTTAAACGAACCTACATCTTCACTGTCACTGACAACTATAAAATTGTTGGTAAAATACAACAAAATTTTAATCACAAATTGCTATTTTTCCTTACTTTGCTCTAGATATGTTCTCCTGAATCACAAGAACTCTTAACATGAGACTCCAACTTAGAGCCTTATGAGATCATCAGAAGTACTCTTCGCAGAGAGTAGGTCAGGTCATTGACAAAATGTATAACTCAGTCACTCATGATCTCGAATGGAAAAAATGGAGAATGCTGCTTCCATCTGAAGTTTTGTTGGATTTTGAAAGGAGTATCGCCTTATGGAAATGATAATTGAAATCCAAGTCAATGGGTACACACTCAGATCTTTGGTGAATCCAATTACCTTTGATGGCAGACCGTGATAGGGGCCTTAAATACATACAGGATGAGATTGCAGATACCTAAGGAACAAACTTCAAACAATCCTTAGTTAATATTCTTTTCAGTCTTTCATACAACCAAGATCCATCAATCTTAGTGAACCCCTCAACTCTCACCCATTACTAAGAAAGGTTAATGTTTACATGTTTGTTCATAATTTTACTTAAACCTTTAATTTACCTACATTATCATGTTTTGAATGGATAAATCAAAAAGGTATAGTGGTAAAATTAAAATTATTAACAAGATGGTATATTGTTGAGAATTTGAACAACAGAAAATTAGAAACGCAACAATGCTTGATATAAAATCATGATATAGGGTCCTTCTAGTTAATAAAATGCATGTGTATCTTTCATCTTCTGCCAACCGCAAATAGTTGGAACAAACATGAAGATGACATATCTTTCATCTTCTCTCCAATATGTTTTCATTAATTTTCTTAACAAAAACAACTAGAGAGCAGTAATAATTGTTACATACAAAAACACAAGGCATTTAAACCTAGAACATGCTTTTCCAAGATGTTAGATAGAATTTCATGCATCAAGAATTTCAGAGAACCATGCATCAGCTTTGTGCCTAAGACATTGATCCTCATTTTAGCCTTCAGATGGCTGGGCTGTGGGCAAGATCAAACTCACTTCTCCTATCCCTTCCAGTTTATTTAAGTCTTGTTTATCAATTGGGAGTCAGCAACAAAGATAAGATAATGAGTTTTAAAAAAGATGCATAAATCAATGATTGCAAGCATCCAAGGGCACTGAACTTGTTCAGCTGAAGAGCATAACTGAATATCCAGTCTTATGTTGCAAGGAGTGAAACTGAAAAGATAATAACAAATGATTCTTCTGCGCGCAAGGGTATCACAAAGCGAACCATCAGAATTACAGTTACCCATCCCACTTTTGAATTCACCATACCCCTTCCTCTACTAATCAAAATATATTTCAAGAAAACCTCTTCGTCGTCCTACCGATCATGAAACTATCGCCGACGGGAAAAAAAAAAGATACAGAAAAAACACGATAATCGAAACTTAACGACGTAAAATTACACCTTGTGGGCACATAGAAATCAATTTATCGACAGGAAGAGAAGAGTAAGATCCGTACAAGAAGACGACGACAGGAGCGGACGAAACGATCTCCCTGACCTTCGCCAGTGACATTTCTTGGACTTTTCCAACCCTAACAACCAAATTCTCCTCCTACCAGAGGAGATACCGCTCGCCGTCTACATTTGGAGTTGCATTGGATTCACGATGGGTTTAGCTCGGGAAAGCCCGATGTGGTTTACTGAGCCGGGCTGGGCCGATCGGTGGTCGGTTTTATATCACTCGCAATGCATTAACCCGGCTCGAATGAATCGACGTGTAGAGTTTTAGAGAGTGTTTGGAAGAGCTTCTGCTAGCTGCTTTTTAGATTCTAACTACATAAAAGCACTTTTGAGTGTTTGTGAATATCAGATTCTACTTTAACTTCTATAATTTTTAGCCAAAAACTGGAAGCAAGAATTTGATGTTTTTTTCTGTTTCTGTTTTTTTGCTTATGGTCTAGAATTAAAAGTAGACATTTATACCCTTAATAATTTATCATTTTACATAATTGCCACCATAGTTTTAAATAAAATTTTATATTTTCATATAATTTATATATTCATAATTATTTTTATAATTTTTTATAAATTTGTCATTTTTTATATTTATATTTTTATTAATTATATATTTTTTAAACATATATATTATTAAAAAAATTAATTTTGATATAATATTTAAAATATGATAATAAATATATAAAACATTATTGATGGTGTATCAAAATTATATTTAGATAATTAAAAATAATAATTTATATAGTTTAAGGATATTATTGTCATTTAACTAAAAATTAAGCTCGGAAGCAATTATTCACTAAACACTCAAACTTTACCTTGTATCAGCCTTTAGCTTCTATTTCCAAACACTCCATGCTTTAGCTTCTCATTGACTTCAAGATAATCTCTACAATAATCACTTTTCAAGAAGCAAAAGTTCTCCCAAACACTCCCTTAGTACAGCAAAGTATTATCTCGTATTATTGTATTGACTATATGATTTTTTTTAATTTCTTTTATATCATCGTCTATATTTATCCACTAGCGATTAAGCACATACATTACATGTCATATGATACACAAATTCATTCTAGGATAGGAATTTATTTAGTTAAAATTTAAATTTTTAATTTTTAAAATATAATTTCATATTGAAATTTGAATTTATCTTTTTTTTTTAATTTGATAAATTATTTTTTAAATTTTTAATTTTGGATTAAGATTTAATTTTTTTTAAGATTTGTAATTATAGATTTATCTTATGAATTAGTATTTTTAAATTTCATGATTTTATTATCTAAATTTTTAGAATTTAAACAATAAGAAGTAGAAATTATTTATAAATCTTGAAATTCTTTTCAGTGTGAAAAGAAAAAAATAGATTAACGTGATTTAATTTTTGACTTCACCAGATCAATTGAGAGTTGGATAATAAAGGGTCCAGATTCTTATTTAAATAATAATATAATTAATATATAAATTTAAATTACTAATAATAAAATTGATAAAATTATAAATATATTATTTAACACTTAAATTAATAAAATTATAAATATATTATTTCACACTCAAATATAAGAGTACCTAAATCTTAAATTCTCTATCCAAAATTTAAAATTTAGGATAACAAATTACTTAATTAAATTTGAAATTTCATTTTTCGCTATACAATACATTAGCTTCCCTTCCCTATAAATTTATGATGTCTTTATTTGTGTATTATTTTTTTCTCTCCTCTTTATGTTTTTATTATTATCTATGAAATGGAAAATGTGAGAGTGAATAGTGAAAATTAGATAATATTTTAATATTAAGGAATAAATTTAAGAGCAATGATAGGGAGAGTGAAAATGGGAGAATGAAAGTAAAGTGAATGACGTGACACTTTACATGCACACGTCTAATTATCGCTTGGACACCATCGGCGGTCTTCAGGCACCGCTCCGAATCAAACTATACCCTGGGGGGCACAGTGAACCCGTCGAAGATCGCTACAAGCAAAGTGTCACGTCATTCACTTTGACTTTCATTCTCCCATTTTCACTCTCTCTATTATTTTTCTACATTTAATTCCCTAAATTTAAAAAAGTATTGTTTATAAAATTTAAATTTAGGGAAGGTGTAGGGTAGCTGATTCAATGGATTTTTTATGAAAAATATACAATTTAAAGTAAAACCTTTATTTAGGGAATTTGACGTGGATGCTCTAAAATTTTAAATCTTAAATATATATAATATATCCATCAGGTCCAGACTTTCAATTAGGTTATAGTGTTTAAGTTAAAAAATAAATAAAAATGAAAAATTTTTACGTGTTCAACGAGTATAGTAATGTATTTAGGGTTTATATTTGAGGAAATATTGATTAAAAAAACAACTGAGACGTCTTCCATGCAATGGGAGGTGTCTCAATCACTTAAAAAAAAACTCGAATGTGCCTCCGATTGAATTGGAGGAACCTTTGATTGTCACGGACAAGTTCAAAGTAATTACTTTATATTTTAATAAATCTCTCTCTCTCTCTCTCTCTATATATATATATATATAAAAACGAATGAACCATTAATAAGGAACCATTAATATATAACTCAGTTTTTTTTTTTAAGATATGTGCATGATTAAATATGGGCTCCTAAAAAAGTTATAGGGAGATTTTTGTAAGGAATAAATTTAATTCCCTAAATTTAAAAAAGTATTGTTTATAAAATTTAAATTTAGGGAATGTGTAGGGTAGCTGATTCAATGGATTTTTTATGAAAAATATAAAATTTCAAGTAAAATCTTTATTTAGGGAATTTGATCTTAAATCTTAAATCTTAGATACATAACTTAGTTTTTTTAAACAAATGAACCATTAATAAGGAACCATTAATATATAACTCAGATTTTTTTAAAGATATGTGCATGATTAAATATGGGCTCCTAAAAAAGTTATAGGGAGATTTTTTTATAGTGGCAAAAAAATTTTTTACTTTTGATGTGACAATGATGCGCTGTCTAAAAAAATATAAAAACTTCACTTTTGATGGCAAAGTGTGATTCACTTACTCCCGGTGTCCCCCGCTAATCCATTTCATAACCAACACGGAGGAGAAAAATAATGAAAATTATTAGCTTAGATGTTGTGATTAGCCCATGGGGAGAACTGACATATTGACTTTGTCAAATTTTTAATCTCTAAACCTCATGATGATTAATTCACGTGTCAAACATCAGTCCATCGTATAAGAACATACAAAATTTGACTTTTGAGATTCTTCATTGGAGATGCTCTAGATGATAAACCTAATTCCTTTATTGATTAATTAATCAATTAACATTATTATCAAAATTGATTGATGAATTAATTATAATTTTAATTAAATTAACTAACTTCGATAACTTATACAATTAATGAGTTAATTAACTAATTAATCGCTGATTTAATTTAACATGGGATTTATTAATCGATTAATCAAATTAATTAATTGGTTCATCAATGATAATATTGATTAATCAATTAATTAGTTAGATGATCAATCTACATATGTGTTGGAAATGATACAGTGGGACGGATGTAAAGCTAAGCAAATTGCTTTTGCCGCGGATTGTGTAGGTTGTAAGAGATGTGAATCCGCTTGTCCAACGGATTTTTTGAGTGCCCGTGTCTATTTATGGCCTGAAACAACTCGCAGCATGGGACTATTTTATTGACACATTACAAAAAAATACACTTTAATTATTTAATGATTAATAATTATTGATTAGTTAGATAATAATTGATTAATTATTCTTAATAGATTATGAATAATTAATTAACTAATTCCTGATTAGATTTATTTACTGATTAATCAAGTTAATAGATAATGATTTTTTTTTAGTTTTTTATAAGTAAATGGTATATATGAAGATAAGACCATATTATATTACCTAAATCAATAGCATATAGCATATCTCATGACTGTGTAATGTCATTTCAGAGATCCGGTAAATATGAATTTGTACATCTCTATAAATTCAATTATCTCTCATGAAATTATTAGATCAGGTAGTAGATGAATTTGGAATGACAGGTCCGGTCTCACACGTCATCCAGAGAGAATGGTAAACAAATACATTGGATCCTCTACCTCAAGTTTAAGCTTTTGAGAAAATGTCAAACCAACTAAACTATTATATTTTATTCTATTTTGATCATTAACACCAGTTATTTAATTTTGTTGTTCTCTGATATATACTGCTAATCACATATTACTCAGGTAACTGTTGATATTTAACCAAAACGTGGATGCACCTATCTAGTGTTGATTTCTACGTGAAATAAATTTTTATTGTAGTTTTATAATTTTAATAATTATAGGCGGCAACTATTAATAATGGACGGTAAAATAAGTAATGGAAAGAATAATTTTTCCTTAAAAAATATAAAAATGGTTTGTTTGATGGAAGAGGACTGTGAGGGGTAATGTGATTCCAAACCGGGCTGTTATTCTTTCACTGGAGATAGAGGTCGGGTGGACTTGCTCTGTGAACCAGCGATTTTACGTTGAAATCACGCATCAGAGGCCAACAACATCATCCAAACCACTCATTGCCCCCGCTTGAGTCATAAGCTGGCGCTACCCAGTTCGGCGACACTGAAATCGACGATAACAATTATCATGGCAGGAAGCAAAGCGAGTGTTAACGATGCGGGACTAAGAGAGTCTCGTTTGTTTTCCTGTCAACCCATAATTTGAATCTATAAAGGTCGTTTACAGTAGAAAATCATACTGTAGCATGGGACTATTTTATTGACACGTTACAAAAAAATACACTAATTATTTAATGATTAACAATTGTTGATTAGTTAGATAATAATTGATTAATTATTCTTAATAGATTATGAATAATTAATTAACTAATTCCTGATTAGATTTATTTATTGATTAATCAAGTTAATAGATAATGATTTTTTTTAGTTTTTTATAAGTAAATGGTATATATGAAGGTAAGACCATATTATATTACCTAAATCAATAGCATATAGCATATCTCATGACTGTGTAATGTCATTTCAGAGATCCGGTAAATATGAATCTGTACATCTCTCTAAATTCGATTATCTCTCGTGAAATTGTTACATCAGCTAGTAGATGAAATTGGAATGATTGATCCAGTCTCACACGGAAGGTTTTCATTGATTACCAGGGCAAATCAGGAAGCGCTCGAAATGGACGGTCTAGAAGCCCAGTGTCTCAGGGTTCACGCGCCCATTAGGAAGAAAAATTCCTACAAAAAATATCGTAGCTAAAGATCGAACTGCGGATGTCTGAAATAGTAATTAATCATCCTATCACTCTATCATAGCCCCAGGTCAATCATCTCTCATGAAAGATACAATTGTTATTAGCTCTTCGTGCAAACTCTACCAAAGTTCATATTACAATACGTTTGAGTTTAGTCCAGATTCGATTTCTTGTGAAATAACACTTAAAAAAAACATAACATAATACGTTGATCCTGTCGCGAAGCGAGGTGACGATCCCTCGGGTCGGATGGTCCTCCGAGTGGCACGGGCTGGCGAGGTGGCATCGAACCGGCTGCATTCCGACACGCCTCTGCAAAACAGTGACCGTCAGCAAACCCGCCGGGGGTTTCCCCGGTCAGACACTCCGACGGTCAAGTCAGTATCCGCAGGCATAATCAGGAAACTGAATTGAAATGGGGCAATAGATGAAACAGCTTGTGCGCGCGTACCTGCGGTAGGGAGAGTGCGCAGTAAATATATATAGCCGGGGGAACTGACAACCCCTGTCCGTGATTGACAAGGCAAGGGTGTGTTAGTGTCAGCCCGTAGGGAGCACTTAGGGGTGGCGCGGCGTGGTGCGGGGTGCTCGGACAGTACAAGAGTACTGGATGGGCGGACTAGTCGCGAGAAGTGTCAGGGATAGGTAAGGCGCGCAGAACCCCGTTAGCAGGGTCGTACCCCTGGATGTGATGGCATAGGGAGCACAAGGATGAGATAGTCCGTACCCCGAGAGCCAACTGGCAGGTCCGAGTGCTGGGAACCGAGTTGGGTAATGGTCAGTGAGCGTGGGCAGCCACGCGTCCAACTGGTAGAATGGAAGAGCAGGGTACGCCCTGAGTCGAGGGTTTGCCGAGTGGCGTCTGTCTGATCCCGTTAGGTATCCAGTCCTTGTGATGATATCGGGGTGTGGACCGCCACGCGCCCGACGGTGGCGCCCGACCTAGGTCTAGGTCGGGGTGGGACCAAGGAGTATGGGCAATCGAGCGGTTACCTAGTAGTGTGGCCGGTGGCTGGCCCGACCGTCTTTATTGGTGGTCAGCTAGACACTACCCCCGAGGGGCCTCTGGGCTTGGGAACATACCCGGGAATACAGTTGCTGACCTGTTCATTAGATCCTCCTGGCGCCAAGCTGGCCGACGGGCCCGGCCTATGAACCTATCCGTAGGCAAGGTAGACATCTCCTGCCCCATTTGTAAGGCACCCAAAGAATATATAGGTACTTTTGTGTTTTCATCCTCCTATTTACAGAATACATAATACCGATCCTCTAGGTATTCTTTCTTATCTCAGTGAGAAGTCACCTCTGAGCTACCATCTAGAGTGTAATTAACTACATGGCTATGTTATATGAAAGACTATCATACCGTTTGTACTTACGACTTCGTATATCCAAAGAAATCATATACCCTAGTCGCTCTTCTATCTTGTTCGCATCGATCCGTCAAGTGTTCAAACCAATTCATCAACTGATAAACGTATTATTGTGACACGCTTACAAACAATTTAAGTACTGAACTCTTCTACACTAGTATAGTATAAAGTAATTCAAGTTGTCTCCCACAAGAATAGACGATACATAATAAATCTCAGAACCAATTTATTTAAAATTAGAGATCTTAATTTTAAAGGCTAAGACTAATAAACGAAATAACATTCTAATCTAATCTAAAGTACGACTGTCATGAAATTAACAGAAGAAACATAAGCAATCCACTCTAATCTAATCTAATCTAAAGTACGATTGTCATGAAATTAACCGAAGAAACATAAGCAATCCATCTAATCTAATCTAATATATGTACTTGCAATCCAATTAAAATGTGAAATAAATATTACTAACATTAAAAAAACTATACTAAGAATAAAGCAAATTGGAATGAATGACAAACAACCTACTCCAAACTAACCTACAAACATTCAATGGCTTCTAGATCCGAAAGCCTCGTGAGGATGATGGACTCCAGTGGAGGAAGGCGGAATATCTCGCCCTAAGCTGACGTGGAATCAAGACGACCCACAAAGTGTTGGTATCGTTGTGCCGGCTAGAAGGGGGGGGGTGGGTAAAGAGCTTTGTCACCGAATTCACTTTCTTCCTAAAATCGTTAGCGCAAGCGGAAACTTAATCTTTCAATTAAAACAATGTTAACACTTTACCAGTTATGTGGTTCGGAGATTATTTGCTCCTATTTCACGATGTGTCCTTGAGGTGGACGATACCTTGATCCTTCGATGGATCAAGCCTCGGTAATCTCCGGCTAATTCTTTCTCTTTTTCGGTGGAGAACAACCTCTCACAAAGCTTCTTCCTCTTTACAAAATGTGAGCTAGGTGGTCCTGTCGACAAGTGAAGACGGTTTTCCTACTCAGCTGACTCGGTCTGACCAAGATGACCCGGTCTGCTGTAGCACGGGGGTCGGGGTCAGGCTTAACCACGAACTAGATCTCAATCACTCGGGTCGGACCAAACTGGGGAGCACAAAGTGGAGTTGAGGTTGCAAAATAGCAGCAAGCCCTTTCTTGGAGCCCCATGGGGGTTTATATAGGGGAGGAGGAAGCTCCCTGCTGTGCCAGAGCTGTCCTGTCTCATTAAGGATAGGTCAGTTGGTAGACTGGGTTAATGGCAGCTTTAACTGCCACGTGAGATTGCCATAGCCGCCGACTACCTGTCTAAATTGTCTCCTCTGATCCTCATTAATATTAGGCAGCTTTGTCAGGTAATGATTATGTCAGGGATCTGACAGATACTTGCTGTCGAGGTGGATTCCTAAGTGTTAGGGTTCACTCGGTCAGATCATGTAGCCTTACAACGCGGGTCGGTCGGGCGAACCTGCGATCGACCCCGTGCGGCCGACCTCAGGTGGTCGACCTCGGGTGACCGATCCCGAGTGACCATCCTTGGGCGCCTAGCCCCGAGTGCCTGACCTCAAGTGGCTGACCTCGGGCGACCGACCCCGAGTGGCCTACCTCGGGTGTCCAACCCCGAGTGCTTGACCCGCGTGACCGAGACCGAACCAGGGTTCTACTTGTCTCGCCTTCTATTCCCCTTGCCCAAATTCATATCCGGATCACTTGGACCGGGGCCAACTTGGCCTTGCCTCCTTTGACCCGGACCGGATCCGACCGGGCCCTTAACCCTCTCCGAAAACTACTCGCCCGGATCACTAGGGCTTAGAAGGAAGAGGAAAGATTTGGAGCTTGAGCACTTGAATACTTGAGCAAAGATATCATACTAAAGAGTTAACATATCTCAAGTCTCAAGCTCCTCTTTAAATAGAGGAGAGAGATGTTAACAAACAGTTCAGTCCCGACACCAGTCGATTGCCCCCGGGGCCAGTCGACTGGTGTCCCATCAACGGTTAGTCTAACAACTAGATTTTGAACAGATCAGTCAACTAGCCCCAGGGTCAGTCAACTGCTTCCGTCTGTTCGGCCTTACAGAAAGATCAGTCGACTGGTTACCATACTAGTTGACTGCTACAGTGCTCTCTCAGTAGTGTCAGTTGACTAATTCCCTTGTCAGTCGACTGCCCTACTTACAAGTTCACTCTCAACCTCTCCGGAGTTCACCCTTCGCGTATATCTTAAAGTCCACTTTCTTGACTTGCACCTTGAAGTTCTTTTCCTTCGGCTCTCATCTCTCGGATGCGCACACAAGCCCGCGGCTTGTCTTCATGCCATCCTTTGCGTATGCCTTTGAAGTCTACTTCCTCGGCTCACCCTTTGAAGTCCTCTTCGGATCTCGTCCCTCATATGCTTAACTCCATTATTCCTCATGTGTGGTTCACTAAGTCCTGCAAGACTCAAACACACACATCAAATCAACATGAAAACCTAACTTAATTATATTAACACACACATCAAAATCCATGATCTACCCGATCAAATTTGGGTCGATTGCACCAACATATAACACAGCAGGAAGATAGCCTCAATCTAAAAGGGGCCCAACTCTCGAGACCCATGTGGGGTTGTGGGGAAGCGTTAGAAACCCGACCCGATATCAGAATGCCCGCGCTAGTGGCCGCATCGCCGGGCTCGAATTTCATCCCGATTGGATACGTCGGACAGACAAGTACCCAACCCCAGTCCCAAGCCCGTGAATATCAAGGTGCACTTCTCGGGCCTTCACCCGCCTTTCCGAGCGGGAGGAGCACAGGCAAGAAGGACCGAGTGGGAAACCTTGGCACGCGCGAGCGGTCTATGCTTGAGTGTAATACTGCTCATTTCCTATGGTCGGAGGCTGCCATGGTCCATGGAGGCATAGACCCTCTGACGCCCTGCAGGTAAAGACAATAGCTATGTCAATATTCGCCAACTCAGATCTGACATCGCTCTTGTCCGAATCACGGATACCTAGCTGGCACAATACGGAGTCTGACAGGCATTCTTGGAAAGGCCAAGCCGTACCTGTGCGCCTCCTACAAATGTCAGACAGGGCGGTGGCGGTCGACTAACTGATAAGGGCCCCTGATCCCATCCCCACATAGGACAAAAGGGAGCAGGAAGGGGGCAGAGTTTGTCGGTCCTCCCAGCTATATAAGACCCTTCCTCCCTCACGCGCAAAGGTGTGAGAACATTCTCCAGCTATATTATTTTTTCTTAATCAACTCCCTTTCTCTCCACCAGATTCTAACTTGACCGTCAGAGAATCTTACCGGAAAGGCTCCTGGTGGGCTGCTAACGGTCCCTTTCAGCTACAGTCCAGAGCTGCCCTATTGCCGGAATCCTAAATCATGCTATACATCATTGGTCATCCTCCTCTTGCCAACGAATTGTGCTCCATCATCGCACTGGGACTCCCACCTTACTCGTCGACAGGATTAGCGGAGCTCTGGAGGAAGAAGAGGATCCCCTCGAAAGAAGAAGATGAGGAAGAAGATAGACAAGCTGCGCCCTCTGTTCTCCTTTAAATCACGATCTAAGCTACTGTAGCAATCTCCGATGAAGATATGAACGGATGGTTGAGAATTCTCCATATTTGATCCAATGGTAGAAGTCACTCTACATCCTGTCCTGTCCAAAGACACTGATCTTTATCAAGGGTCGTGATCTACTTTCCCTTTTGTTGGATGGATAGGATGATAATGAATGACTTAGGTATTTTCAGAACTTAAATAGATGGTCCAAATTGATCGAGATTGATCGAGAACTTGATCTTTTTCATTTAAAACTAGATTTGAGCTCAATTTGATAGGATCTAACTCGAGTTCTTGACCTCACCTATAAGATCCATTCAAATATTAATATCAAATATATCAATTAAAAAAAATTATATAGTATAAGAATAAATACAACTCATTAAATATAATATAAACGTTAATTTACCACACGAAAAAAATAAAAAAAACACAAATATAGAGACCTATTCTCATGACAAGATGATTGACTTTGCATAACACTTGTCGTCGACTTAGTATCCGTAAGAATGAGGTCTCGAATCTATAATACCTACTTGATTAGTGGGGAATCCGAGTATATTGCCTCCCAACTAATGATTAATTAATTAATTGAGCAATTAGCTCTTAATAAAATAATTAGATAGTTAATTTGATTATGAGTTAATTGGATTATTAATTGATTTAATAATTGATTGAGAAATAATTAATTGAATTATCAATTGATTAATTTGAGATTTAATTATTAATAGTTTAATAATTAATTAGTGATTCATTAAACAGAAAATGATTAATAAAAAAACACAGGTTATAAAATAAATTTATAAAAAAATTATCATCAGGATTTATTAATAAATTTATAAAAGAAATTACATCGATTTATTTGTTGCATGTTTTTATTTTTAGCCGATTCGGTTCAATCGGCGTCAACAAAGCTGAACCGGTTTGGTACACTTCGGGAAAAAGAGATTAGGTTCAATGCTCTACCCGTCTGCGAAGAACTAGCGCCTCCGACTCTTCCGTGTTCTGCTTAAACCTCCTCTTCTTTCCTCGTTCCCGATCAGGCTCTTCTTTCGCAAAGCAGCTCCTTCTCCCTCTCCGCGAGAAGAACCTATTCTAAGTGCCTGTCTACCTCATCAGTAGTTCTCATCGCGTTTGGCACGTGAAATTCCTCCTTTGCAGGAGTTGCAGCGGCATTCATATTTTGTTCCTTGAACAGGTTGGGTTTTACTCATATTTGGGTTGTGTTCCATGCTCTTTGCGCTAGAATATTTTGCTGAAATCGCGGAGGGATGTGGAACGCCAATTTTCCTTGTCGTTTTCAGTGAGCCTTTCGCGTCGAAGGGTTCCGGACGGAAGTGTTGGGTTTCTCCCGAAACAAACAGATAGTTTATTGGCAAAACACTACTAAAGGTGGGATTTTTCTCGATTAAATTCCTATTGAATCCCCGTGTGTATGTTTTAGTCATGCTGTAATACTCAAAACACGAATCGTGTTCTCCTGTCCTGTGTAAAATGCAGATAATTGTGCTTTATTGAAAGGGGTGAAAATCTAGGTCAATAAGTCAAAATATGGGTGATTCCTTTGCTGGCGGCTTTACGCTTTAGTTGATGAATAAGTGCAAATGTTTGTAATAATAATCTGGGGCATGAAATTGTGGAGATTTGATTATAGAATAGTGGTTCGAAAGTTGTCTTAAATTATATGTGGTCAGGTGCAATCAGCCTTTTCTTTTCCTCTTTATGAATTCAATAATACCTTATTATTATCTCAACTAATTGTGTTACATTGTTCTTCATTTAAGTTTTTTTTTTCTTTTGTCAATAGCCCATCATTTTGTTGATAAGAGGCATAAGTTGTGGTATTGACCTCTTTATAGTTGGTTCTTGATGTTCTGGCAGTTCGTGAAGTTAGCTCATTCATTAGAGTTGGATCTTCTTTTAGTGTGCTTCATTGTATTAGGTATTATGCCATCATTGATCAAAGCGATGGTGTGGATGATAAGGACTGAATTATGGTTCAATGTATAATGCGTGGAATGTGGACTCTTGATTTAAAGTGTGTTTGGTCGTAGCGGCAATATGTAGGATCAGAGGAGTGGATAGGTGTGACTCCTGCATTGTGATTATAGGAATTAATGTAGTTGGTTAACTAATTGGGGAGGGGTGTGACCCTTGCGTCATGATATACATACCATGATCAATCTAGTTGGGTTACAATTGTCATCTAATGAACTGAGTGGGTGTCTCCATGACCTTTGTAGTTAATGTCAAAAGAGGTGGTTGTCAATATTATTTTAGGGTTTGGTCCTAATATACTACCTCTTGCCAAGAAATTAATTTTTCTTGTTCTAATTCAGCCTTCTTTTCTTCTACTACAATTGTAGTAATTTACCTTCATTACTTGCATCTTATTGATTCTAGATGATTTGCATACATGTTGAACCACATGATTTTATGGTTCTACCTGTTGTCTTATTGCTTTGGTAGTCGTATTTGTAGTTCTCGTTGAACAATTTATTGTGCTGCATAAATTGTTTTCACTATGTTGAGCATTATGTTTTATATCATCGATGATAATAGCTAATCTAAATATAGATAAAGACAGTGAACTTGTTAAATCTTCCTTTTTAACAGTGTTAACAGATGCAAGCATACATACTAGATAATTTATAGTCGAATGAATGAAAATTAGTAGTTGTGACATGCAAGGTTTAAAATCTCGACCTGTGCCGAGGTTTCGGTCTTAGACCGGAACGATACGGTTTCGATATCGTATCGTGCCGTACCGGTACAGTTTCGATATTTTTTTATTTATATATAGTAATTATTAGATAAATATATTTATTGTGTATAATTTAAAAATAAATTGTATATTGATTTTATATAAGTTCTCAATTATTGATTAACTTAATATTATTAAAAAGATAATTAAATATAATTTTCTTTAAAGAAATTACTCTATTAATAAGTTACCTTACTAATACGGATGTATTAGAAGTGCACAAGAATATAAGTGTTTTATTAGGAATCATGAACTTGATAGTATATATTTATCAAAATTTTTAAAATAAGAACATAATGACAGATAATATTTCTTAGACATATCAATTTTGATTCTAAAATCAATTTTGATTATAAAATAAAAAATAAAAGAAAACATTATCTATAATAGTTATATAAATTAATCCGAGTTAATATATAATAATTATATTAATTATTAATTTATATAATTATAGTTTATAAATATTCTAAAGAAGATATATTAAATATTATTGTAAAATTAAATTTAATTAAAATTTAAAAATTTTCTAATATTTTAACAATTATTTTTTAGAATGATTTTAAATATTTTTATAAAATTTTAATCTATTTTTAATTTATTAAAATAATTTAAAATTTAATTTTAAAAGTACTTTAAATTATATAATCATATATTATTTTGTACTAATTTTTTATATCTCAAATAAAAATTATAAAATTATATACTATAATTATAATAATTAATTTACAGTTTATTTAATTATTATTAATTTATATAATATATAATTATATTTTATATAATAGTTAATTAAGCTCCCTCCCCCCCCCCCCGCGGCGGCCCCCGACTCCCGCACGCGACGCCTCAGCGCGACGCCGCCACTGCCTCAATCCGCACCCGCCGCCACTGCCTCAAAGGCGCCATCGCCGCCACCACCTCTCCGCCTCCGTCTCAGCCTCGCCGCCTCTCCTCCGCCTCCGCCTCCGCCGGTAAGTTTTAACTAAACCTAACCTAAGTTTTCATCCTCCATTTCTTCTTCCTTCTCCCTTCTGGCGCGCGTGACGCATGCGATGACGCACGCGAAATCGATCCGCCTCCCGTGCCGGTGCCGGTCCGGTGTCGGAACGGTAGATTTCGGTAGTTTCGGACATGTGATCTAAGTTTAAGATACATGTGCATCTCAAGTGGGGCTCCAAATCATTTGCGCCTAATGGAGATTTGACCTGTATGTATTTAATAGGGGTTTCAACCTTCTATCGTGGTGCACTCGACCCATGTATTTGCAGATAGGTTCTTAATTATTTGACATGATGATTGCACTTTGTTGATAATAGTGGACAGTGTTGTAAACATTGTAGTAATAGATTTCATATAGTTCTGCAATATGTTGATTTATAATTTTAAGTTGCTCCAGAAATATCATTATCGTATATTCATGTAAATAATTTATTTATTGCATCAAATTTTATATTTTTGAGCCACTATTTTGTCATCTTTCATCGTTCAGGTTGCACATTTGTGCTTACTTTTCTTGTGTTTCCTCATATTTCAGCTTGAGCATTCAGTGGGAGAGGTAGATATTCGTGGATGGTTGTGTTTCCTCGACAAGGTATGTGGTTTAGTTCAGCTGTTGCTTTGATATTATTTTAGAACGCTCATACCTAGCGAAGTTTGTTTTTTGGTTGATCGACCCTAGATGAGGTGTGACATTTGACCATAAGATTAAAATCAAAAGAAGATACAGAACACAAATTCGAATAATGTTTAGTGGCGGGGATTCTTTAGTTTCTTTGTAAAAGAGTGATTCAAGCATTCAACAATCTTGTTGACTGGATTAGTGAGCTAGGCCAATGGTTAGATGTCCATAAGCTAAGCAAACAATGCTTCTAATAGTGCATTTGGATCGCAGAATAGAAAGTAAGAATGACATAGTTATTCTTAGGGAATATAATAAAACAATATGTATAAGGAATAAGTATTCCTTTATTTGATTCTTATTGTGCAAGAAATAAGTTTTTTAAATAAACAAATATCTTCACATAAAAAAACTTGGCATATATTACTTAATCTATTTCAAGCACCCTAATCGTCCTACTAGATCCCAAATCGATTAAATCGATCCGGCCTACTGGCTTGATCGGACCTCATGGCCTGTCCAACCACCCAACTCGGCTGGACTGCTCGACCCGTTTGGATTGTTTGTACGGCCCGTCTAAACTACTCAGACTGCTTGGTCCATTTTGCTCGAACATCCAATCCAATTGGTCAGATCGAAGCAATCGAATGTATTAAAAGAACTATGAAATAGATAAGGAAGAGATTTCTGATGTAGCAAGGACGAATTTGAAATAGATATTCTAGAAATAGGTATTACATGGTCATTTTTGCTACTTAACATAGAAATACTTATTTCATAAGAATTCACATATTCAGGGAATAAGCGTAGTAATTTCTCTGAGCCAAATACACCATAAGTGAAATATGCATTATCAAAATCCATTAAAAGAGAATATAGAAATAAGTAGAGTAAAATTACAAAAATAAGTATGAGCTTTTATTTTATACATCTGAGGCTTTGCTGGGACTTTTTTTTTTTTCCCAAGAAAATGCCTGTATTTTTAGATCTTTGTGGGCTGTTACGCATACAAATAGAACTACAATTCAATTTCAAAGATCTCAGCAGCAAGTTAAAGTAAATTAATTCAAATTTGCTAATACCTGAGTTGCCTGAAAGTTTAGCATCTGCTACTGCACCCATCCGTGTAGGCAGTTGCTTCACACTTCATCAGACCTAATGCTGCCTTGCAAGAGAAACTTAGCATTGCTTTCAGGGAATTTATTCTTATGAATTCCAGTTTTATTGAATCTGCGAATGGTGTTGCACCTGATTTGTACTATGTAATCTGATTTTAGAATTTGGCAGAGTAAAGAGATGGTGAAGTTATTCCTTTCCAAACTTGCACTCAATTGCATGTTCCTTCTAAATGAACTTTAACATTTCCTACAAAGTATCTTTGGGACTTCTTTAAATACTTCATCATATGGTTCTTTCTGCTTCATCTGCAGCGCATGTTTTTCTTATCACCCTCCAGCCAAACCCAATTGCCTGCTTCCATAGACAGGTCATTTCTTCAATGACTAGTCCATGCTATACACATGCAAAATTTCTTCCATCCAAAAGAAATTATGAAGGATACATTCCAACAACTTGCACTGCATCCTCATTGCTTTTATCTCGGCAATCTTCACCAGTGACCCATAAAATCTCCTTGGGCTTGGGAGTCTCAGCCCAGTTCACTTATGATGCACCCCAACGATCAGAGGAATGGTTCACTCTCCGGAGAGAGAAGCTAACTACAAGTGCCTTCAGCACTGCTTTGGGGTTCTGGAAGGGCAATCGTCGGTTGGATCTGTGGTATCAGAAGGTTTTTGCAGCAGAAGTCGACACGATGGAGGCATCTGCTAAGGCTGCAATGGAGTGGGGTGTGTTTAATGAGCCTGCTGCTATAAATCAGTACAAGAGTATTACTGGAAGAGATGTTAGCTTCTTAGGCTTCGCAGTTCATACAGAGGCTACACTTGATTGGCTTGGAGCATCTCCTGATGGGCTTCTTGGTTTGTACCCAGATGGTGGGATTTTGGAGGTGAAATGTCCCTACAATAGAGGCATGCCTAAGTTTGCATTGCCATGGAAAATCATGCCACACTACTACATGCCTCAAGTGCAGGGCCAGATGGAGGTCATGGATCGCGAATGGGTCGATCTCTATTGTTGGACACCCAACGGCAGCAGTCTGTTTCGTGTATATCGCGATCGTGCATATTGGAAGCTGATGCATACAATCCTTTACGAGTTTTGGTGGGGCAATGTGGTGCCGGCAAGACAAGCATTGCTTATCGGAAAAGAAGTAGATGCCAGACTTTACGAACCTACGCCAAAGCATCAGCTGACGAGTCTGGTGGTTAGTGAAAGCAAGAAACTGGCTGCCCAGGCGAAGCTCTTGTGCCGAGACATTGGAGGTCGTGTGGAGTTCTTCAGATGATGTGCTCACTCTGGAAGCCCAAAACTGCATTTACTGATCACAAAATCTGTTCCCATCTCATCTCTCGCACTGCCTTCTTATCATTATATTGCAATGGCTGTGTTGATGATGTGCAAAAAGCAAGCAGTAATATCTCTCACAAAAGAATAGCAATTTCGGTATTGTTAACTTGAATTTTTAAGCTCGTAAGCATCGTAGGCGCAATCGCGTTACATCTTTCTCAATTATTTTTGTTTAATTATATCTTCATGGGCAGCAAACTAATGGAATATTTTGCACCATACAAGAAGCCTTCTTGTCTTGTCTGTAAGAATTTTATGTTGGCTCTGTTGTGTGCTAACGAGGAAAAGCCAAGTTTATTCAATAGAAGAAATATTCATTAGCACAAAATTTATTCCTCCCTCGTGGTCATATTTAATTATAGTGCTTTGATATCTAATAGTGTTTGAATTACTAGACCTTTTGGTATTTTGCTTCTCCTAAACTCTTCGCCCATTAAGCTCTAATGACTAATAAATAAAGAGAGAGAGAGAGAGCAAGTGAAAAGGATACCTCATGTGCTAAAAGTGAAAATGAGGTAATACAACCCAAAACAATCTTTTAGACGTGATTAATTATTTAATTAAAGCTCTTAAAAAGTAGTAGAGAAAAAAAAAATCAAAGCATATCGTTCAAAGAACTTGTCATGTTAAGGTTCATGACATAGCTCAAGTGTTAACTCCGAGTTAGCTCACTAGCGATGCTTAGATAATGAATGTTATGACTAGTGATGATAGTCAAGTTCGTCACCTTAAAATAAAACTAATATCTGTTTGAGTAATGATTGGGAGAGTGAATTTGGGAGAGTGAATAGGAGAGTGAATGACGTCCAGCTAATGTGTACACGTCCGATCGTCGATCGGACACCACCGATGGCCTCTGATCACCGTCCCGAATCAAACTATGTCTTGGGGGATGGTGAACCCGGCAGGATCGCCGGTAATTGAGATCTCACCGGATTGACGGTGAATGCGACGAGATCATAATTGCGATGATTCCCGATGAGTTCACCGATCTTCTTAGGACATAATTTGATTCGGGACGGTGATCAGAGGTCGCCGGTGGTGTCCGATCGACGATCAGACGTGTATACAATAACTGCCACGTCATTCACTCTCCCAAATTCACTTTTCCTATCATTACTCTATATATTTTTATTGAGCGCAGAAAACATTAAGTATGAACTTCTCTGCATCAAATATTTTATCAAACGTTTTGATTCTAGTTTATCATTCTTGAAGTATGCCAAATGGTTTGAACAGATAATTTATTTAGTTTCTAGTGCTTTTGTTAAGTAGGTTCATGACTAAAAAAGAGAAAATATATAGACATGTAAAATGAAAGTAGTTTGAGTTTAACGTTTGAATTGGACTATTTAGTAAGTGAACGTTGAATAACAAATTATATAAGTTTTGAGGGAATTTTTAGGTACTTCACGAAGGAATCCGAGGGACTATTGTTATTATTAATTTTTAATTTTTTGGAAAAGCTCTTTGCTTTTTGATAATACTATTTTCGGAAGGGAAGTTTTATGATTCTACGCTTAGCCCTATGATTTTTTTTAAATAAATAAAAATATGGACAGGCTAGCAAATGAAGGTCAATTTCAAATAGAGAAATGTTAGTCCTTGATTATTTTTTTTGGAAAGAAGAAAGAAATTCAGTTAAAGCATTGATATGGTGCTTGACTTAATAGGAAATTATTTATATTTGTTTAATTTACAAAGATCAATTAGAATAAATAAATTTAAATGATTTACTAAATTAAATGAATAAATTTGAATATATATATATATATATTCATTCAGTTAGTTAATTTTCAAAACATAGATTATAATCTATTCAAGAACATTATTTATTAATAAAGTTTATGAATTATATTTATAAATAAGTTTCTTATTAATATGGTAAATAATAAATAAATAAAAACTAACTTGCAATATCAAGTTCACTTTATAAAATTAATTTTTTAACAATCAAATAAATTTAAATTAAAAATTTGATAATATTTAAACAAATCAAACATAAGTTTAACTTGAATTAAGTTCAAATTCTAAAAAAATAATAAGTTAAACTTAATAATTATTTCAATGATTTAATTTCGGTTAATTGGAGAAAACTCCCCAATCCCAAACTGGCCTTTGCATGCACTCCCCACTTGATAAATTCTTTGTATTCACTCCCTGATGGATTGAGTATAAAAGAGTGAAAATTCAGTATACATTGTAAAGATTTGAGTATAAATTGTTTGAGATTGAGTACTAATTTAAGAAATTTGAGTACAAAGTTTCGATGACCCCTCATATGAAAATCTCGATGTGGTGAATATAAAAGAGCGAAAACTTAGTATACATTATAAAGATTTAAGTATAAATTGTTTGAAATTGAGTACTAATTTAAGAAATTTGAGTATAAATTTCGGTGACCCCTCATGAGAAAATCTTGATATGGTGGATGCAACCTCACATACTCAAATTTCTAAATTTTATACTCAAATTTTTTCAAATAATACTCAATCTAAATCATTTATACTTAAATTTTGATAATGTATACTGAAATTTTTATTATATACTGAAACAATGTATACTCAAATTTTTTTTCAAATAATACTCAAATTTCTTAAATTAGTACTTAATCTCAAACAATTTATACTCAAATCTATAAGATTTATACTGAATTTTTACTCTTTTATACTGATAAAAAAATAACACACAAAACTGTCTTGTCAATCCCATCAGGGAGTGCATGCAAAGAAATTTTCAGTTGGGGAGTGCATGCAAAGCCCAGTTTGAGGTTGGGGAGTTTTCTCAAATTTTTCCATTTAATTTATTTTAGGTCCGACGACTTGATTATTTTATTAAATAAATTTGAATAATATAAAATTTGATTTGATGATTCATTTATGATTAGAATTGTAACATGTCATCTGGTAGGTTGGGACGGCTTGATAAGTCATCTTGGATGGTTGAAAAATTTCCAACCTAATCTACGATAAATTATAAATTAGACCGACCATTCGAGTCTATAAAATTCATTGAAAATTTTTTTTTAATTTTTTTCCTTTCTAACGCCGGGCCAACTGGATCTATAATGGATCGACTAGGCTGGGAGCACAACTTGAATGCGATGGCCCATTTATGTTTGTGATAAAATTTTAATTTAATCAATTTAAATTATTTGACGGATCGGATTAATCCGACGGATCATCTAAATTGACGGCGGTTAGCACATTTTCTTTTCGGTTTTCTAAAAAATATTTAACTCGTTTTCAACCTCGTTTTCCTGGAAAACGGAAAAGAAAATCTGGCATCGGAAAGCGATTTGACCGTGCTAACCCGGTTTGGCCCTGCCTCCTGAATACTGATACTCCACTCCACGTCTTGATCGCCTGATTGAACTTGCTACTCCCAGTGCCCGCCCTAGGTATTTTCTTCCGCCCCTCGAAAGGCGGTACGAATTGCCGTTGAAGTCCGATGATATAACACCAGATTTGGGAACGGTTGAGGCGGAGCTGCGAGTGATGGGGCATAGCTCGAAGAAGAAGAAGAAACGAAGCGGAGGAGGACGGAGCAGGGGCTGGGCGTCCTCCAAGGACTCCTCATGTGCCGCCGTGGTCGATGAAAATCTTCTTGCCGACGAGCTGACTGTATTGTGGGTTCCGTTTCATCCTTTCATTGTCTTTGTTTCGGCTTGTTATTGCAGAATCAGAGATTATACTCACATGAGAAATACCATCGAGAAGACCCTATCAATTAAACCTTGGAAAGTAACTTTCTATAGGAACTGAAAATTCCAATTCTCTGTTGTTTGATACTCTCGTGTGCCATGTCATGCATACCGGTCGCCATAACTGAGCAAGTTGTGGTTAGTGTCAACGGACCTTTTTAAAGTATGAATCCTATCTAAACATTCCTGCAAGAATGTCTTCGACGCAGATGTTTTTTTCTGAATGATCCTAAAGTGAAAATTGATTCTTTGGGTTCATAATAGTTTTCTTGACTGCACTTAATTGATGAGTTCTAACCCATGACTTGCTTCCTATTTTAGGAGCTCAATATTTCAGGATGACTTCAAAATCATATCTGAACCACCTCATGCTTCTTTTTCGATAAAGCTGAGGTACTTGAAAATTGTGGCAAATTATAGTTATATTATCTTCTCCGTTCCAATTTGCGACAATGTGAAACAGGCCTTACTCAAGCGATATGGGCTATGATGATCTCTATGTTTCTGCTAATCTCTTGGTAAGGTTAGTACAATTGTTTTGCAGATTGGTACTCCTTTATCAGCACCTTCTAACTTTGTTCTCATCTTTTTCAAATTCATCATCTTTCTTTGCTCACAGATGCTTACCTGGTTATCCATACAAATGTCCCAAACTACAGATAACGCCAGAGAGAGGTTTGCTAAAAGAGGATGTCGATAGACTCCTTGTTTTGCTTCTTGACCAGGTCAGAGAATGTTGCTGCTGACATCTTAAACAATTCTGTTAATAATCATAATTGTTTAGGCATTGACATACATGAATGACGTTGATTTTCCTACTTAGGTTTTCTAAATTAATCCTGCTGTCATAAGAGTTACTAGTTAGTGTTGTGACATGCTATGTATTTGTTGTTTTCTAGTAGTAACGGACAATCTAACCTACTGTCTGATGATAAAAGGGAACATCATACATGTCGACAGTATCTACTCATTTTAGGTCTTATGATGTAAACATAAAGTTATTTCAACTGAATCAAGTATTTACATCGAGTCACAGTACACAGTCTATCTTATGAATTGGGTAGGACTATGGCTGTAATTTCCTTAGGATGGCCATCCTTTTTCTCACAGATGATATTTTTTGAAATTGAACCCTAGAACATTGTCTTCATTAAGTTTAATGCCCATTCATGTGAAAATTAAGTAACCGATGATTTCTTTATTTGTCTATGCCCTTGTTAGTTCATATTTTTAAATCACTCTTTAGTAGGGCATTATTTTTTCATTCACAGTTTGTAGCCTACTAGCTTGATCATTTTTGTAAAAACATTATTACCTAAAAGAGTTGCTAGTGGATACAAGAACTCTAATGAAGGCTTCTGATCAGATGGTTATTTGTGGCTTTGAACAAAGGCTCGAGATGTTGCATACATGATAAACAATTATTTAGGATTTCTGACAAAGGTTCTTGATCTGACTGAAAAAGTTGAATTACTGCTTGATATGGATTCGGCTGTTGAATCTAATCTGGAAATTTCTTATTAGAGGCTGGTGATTGCCCTTATTTCAAAACTGTGGATGGACACGTAAACTATTTATGCAGGGATTACTTTAAAAGTCAAGTGACATACAATAAGTGTCTGAACTGGCACCGATCACAAAGCAAGATGTAACAATATAAATGAGGCTTTTCAATTTATAGTCTATTTTTTTTAGTCGAAGATAGTAAGTCCATGTGGTTCCTCTGTGTATATTCTGGGGCAGAAAAAATTGTATGATGCAAGTCATTTATGCACAATAGATTTAGCTTCATGGAAATAATTTCTAATCATCGTATTAGTAGTAAAACAGTCATTTACAAATGCTTTCTGTTTTTCTGTTGTGAATTTATGTGATCCTTGATATCAGGCAAAGGTTAATGCTCAGGAGGGACGGGTAATGATTTTCAATTTGGTGGAAGCAGCTCAAGAGTTTCTATCTGAAATTACTCCTTTGAGCGAATCACCTGAATCTGTAAGTCTGCATACTGTAACATGATGCGAAGTTTCGATATATAACCAGAATGATACAGTTATGGTTCCTTATCGTTCCTTGCTGATATGATTTCAGTACTTTTTAAATATAAAATATATTAATTAAAAATATGTTTATTAATATTTGATCGTAATAGATGCTTATTATTTACTTATATTTCACATGTTGAATGATTTTATTAAGTTTTGATTTTATCTTATAAATGCTTGATTCTATTGTGTAAAAGTCGATTTAAGTTAACTAAAATTTTAAACTATATTTAATTTAGATATATTTTGATCAATTTAAAATTAAATCCAATTTATATATAAAATAATTTACTTTATTAGTTGTAATACATTTTATAAAGTTAGAAATTATTGTATATTTAATTTTTTTTAATCTAAGAAGGGAAAAGGATAATCATTTTTAAAGAGGTTAAGAGGTTTTGTTTTTCCTTTATTTACCTTAAGAGGTATTTTTTTCCCTTTATTTATTTTGATAGAGAAAAACAATAATGAATGAAAGATGGAAAAAAATCAATATGGAAGAACAAAATCAATGGATAAAAGAGAAAAAAAATTAAGAAGGAAAAATTTAACAGGGAAAAAGAAATACCTATTAAAAAAAAAATAAACCTTTAAGATTAAAAAAAATATAAAATAAAAAAAATTGAGTTTGTTGTCGCGAATGCCTGTGGAGCTGCTGCACCCCTGCGGAGGCCGCGCGGGGTCGTGTCACCCTCTACATTCCCGTAGAGGTTGCCGTGGCGGTCCGACACCCTCGACGACCTCGCGAGGCCATCACGAGGTCGGGGTGTTGGTACGGTGTCAAAATAATAAAACCCGAGCTGTACCTATGACCATACATTCTCCATTTTCTCTGTGGTCAAGGATAAGGTGGATTTCATTAGGAAACTCATGGTCGAGTAAAAGGGCCAGATTGAGACTAAGAAGTTAAATCAAGTTGCCAATTAGCACAAGTAAAAGTGTTGGTTGGAATTGAGAATTGTATCAAACTGTAGAGGTCTAACTGAATGGTTCTGTTTTTTTTTTCCTTTCTTTTATGTCTTATTATTTATTTTCAGAGTTTTCATTTCATTTTGTTATTCCAGTGTTATCACGCACAATTGCATGTCTATTTTCTGTTATGCGGTGGCCAAAACTTAATATGACTATAGCCATGGCTGCTAACTATAGGCATGTCTATTTACTATGTTATCTCTCTCTTTTTCCTCTAAAATTTGAGTTTTATATTCCAGTCTAGCTAATATTGTGTTCTACTATGGCAGATTCCTTATGTTAGTTCTTGCATAAAGAGTGAGGAAGCAACATCCCAGTTTGACAAATACTGTTATTCTGATGGGTCTTCTGTTTATAGTTTGGTTGACCTCTACAGTGACTTGTGTGGTAATGATGTAACATTGAGTCATGTCAAAAAAGCTATGAATAGCAACTCTAGCAAAGTATCTAAGACAGAAGTTAGGCAACCCAATCTGAACAACAATAGTATCTATTTGGATTCTCATTCTTTAGCTAATCCTGAAATTCCTGTCAGAGATGATAATTTTCTTCAAAATAGGAAATATGAAGCAATAAACCTGATAAAACATGGGGATTCACCATCATCTTCTGTAAAGCTAAATGTTGTTGCAGAAGGTGACAATGACACAATAAGTTCATCTCCAAAGACTTCTTCTATACCAATGTTCCCAGATACTTTGCAGAATATTGATGATAGCACAACGCATGAGGTATGGAAAAAAGTTTACTTTTTTTTTACTTATGAAATGCTTGCAATGCCTCGAAAAATCAAGAATTTCAATTGTTGATGAACAAGCATATTAGAATGTATTCTCGACACCTTGACCTTTTAGTTTACTGATTGTAAAGAATCTTTTTGTTCACTGTGCTACATTGTTGGTCCCACATTCTTCCTAGCTAGAAGTTTGAATGTTGCCATGTGTCTGGTTTGCAGTAGGTGACTATAAGGGGGCGCTTGGTATATATTCGGCAATAGGAATGGTAATGAGTTTTGATTGAGGGGTTTATGAGTTTAGTAATAACCTAGTGGGGGTTGGGTTATAAAATCAAGGGTATCATATCCATATTTTGAATCCGATTCCCGTATTCCAAGCATCATAAATGGGAATGAACCTGCCTTCTAAACCCACTTACCAAACGCCCCCTAAGTTTTTAATTTAGGTAGCAAAGTAAAAATGATCATCAAAATTTTATGTATTTTTAGACTGATAAAGCATAGATGGTTTAAACTAGGCAGCAAGTATCCAATTTTGAAATGATAGCACCTTAATACATCCCAACAACTTGAGAATTTTGAAATGATAGCACCTTAATACATCCCAACAACTTGAGATGTCAACTCAGTAACCTGGTGAAAGCACAAGCTCGGAGAAGCGTGTTGGTTTATTCAAGCTAAATTCAGTACCTTCACAAAATCATTCCAGATGGCCAACCCTGATGAAGAAACCAAGATTTAAAAACATTGTGGGAAGTTATGTGTTTTGATATGTTCTCGGCCTAGGTTGCGCTAGGCGCTAGCCAATCACACCGAAAACATGCTAGTCGGTCAGCCTAGGCGGCCCTAGGCGCCGACTAATTGGTTGAATCGTTAGGCGTTACGGAAATAGTGCAGGGTTTTCATGATTTTTTTTAGTTTGGACTTTTAAATTTAAAGTCCAATTTAAAAAAAACTGAAATGTAACTTTTTTTTTTGTGTGTTGGGTATGAAGTTTTATAAAACCTAAACTTTGGTCCAACAAGAAAATCGATTTGTTGGCTTACCCTAGCGGCTAACACCAAACTTCATTTTCATCGTATTGAGAAACTAGAGTTATAGAATGTGATTTATTATGTAATTTATGTTGATATCGTGGAATCAGCCTAGCGCCACCTAGTCCCCGCCTAGGCGGCTTGGACGCTAGGCGCCGACTAGTGCCAAACGAATTTTGGAACCTTGGTGTTTTCGAGTACTTGCTACATGTCATGACATTTATAAAATTAAGGTAAAAATGCATACCGTTAATACTTAAATATATTGTGCTCAAAGCAGGTTAGTGTGGACATCATATGTAAGTAGTAATTGATGTGATATTTGTTCAACTTCTCGCCTTATGCCTTTGTTTGACCATTATTAACCAAATTATCTTGAATCTTTGAATCTCCACTATCATTGTGTTTTTATTACATGTTTGAGTAGTTATCTGTTGGTGGAAATCAACTTTGAAACACACCTCATTTATAGTTTCTGAAGTTGATTGACATATCTATGGTTGTTTTCTCTACCTTAAAAATATCAGATTATTTATTTCAATTAGTAAAATTTCCCTAAGGTCACTGTTTTAGGTTGATGTAGCACATGATCTTGTCAGGACGCGAACCTTAGAGAGCAGGTAACCGAGAATGATAATTTCGGTTCAGATGATTTATGCTCAAGTTCATCTAGCTATATTTCAGTTACAAGTGATAATGATTCTCAAAGTAGAGGAAAAGATCTTCTTCTGGTGATCCTCTTTTCCAACTATTGTTCTCTCTTCTATATGTAGAACTTTTAACCGTATTTCTTTGTCTTTCATGTCAGGTACATTTACTTCGCATTGCTTGCTCTTCAAAGGAATCACTAACTAATGTTTTACCAGAAATATCACTGGAGTTAAGGAAAATAGGGGTATGTGTTCCTTAGGCATTTGCTTCACCACTGCCACCATCATCTCCTATTTGGAATGTTGTTTTTTATCTACTATTTAATTTAGTTTGGAGTTTGAACAGGTTCTTTCAGAATGGGCTAGGGATTTGGTTGCTGCACCCTCTTCAGAATTTACTGAAGCATTTAATAATGCATTTGGACGACAAGTTGTTAGTTTGTGTTGTCCACTTTTGTTTCAATAATTTGAAGATTGAAAAAATTTGGGGGTTAGTTGTTCCTTTTGCATGCTTTCTTATAGGCATCTTCAAGGTTCTCTGAGTTTTGGAGAATGGACAGTAGTTCATCTAAATCAACTTCACGTTACCTAAGTGACTTTGAGGAAGTTCGCTCACTTGGTAAGTTGACCATCCAGTGTGCAGCATGCATGATCTGTTGTTTCTTTGGCTTTAGTTTTCACCTTATATATAGGAATCTATGAATTATAAAATTAATGATGTTTTTTTAATGTTAACATAATATGGCTTAAGCTTTCATGATGGAATCATGTGACTTCTGGTTTTGATTTTCACAGTAAATAATAAATAAAAGTTCAGGAATATGGGTGAAATATTCTTCCCTATGCACGTAATTTAGCGCTTTTGAAGTTCAGTAAATAATAAATAAAAGTTCAGGAATATGGGTGAAATATTCTTCCCTATGCACGTAATTTAGCGCTTTTGAAGTTTTGCATCTACTCATATTATGATTGGGTATTCTTGTGTGATTTCATTAGACAAAAACCATTTTCTTTTATTTAGTTAGAGCTGCTCACGACTCAACGGGTCAATTTATTTAGTTCGGACCTGACCTAGATCCGTAACCGGGTCAACAGGCCAGAACGGTAACACGCCTGTCTCTAGATGGGCCGGTTAGGGATTGGACCCACAGTGAACCGATGAATTGGCGGTTTGAGCTGCCGGTCCAAACTACTGTTTCATCTGTAATTTTTTAAAACTAGTTAGTTTTTTTTTTTTCCAATGAGAGCCTCTCATTTAATAATATCTATAACATTTTAATGATATTAATGGCATGATTCAATATAAACCAACTAATCAATTTTACAATTTTCAGTGTGGGACTATTCCACCTTTCCATTGAAGTCAATTTTTTAACTTCTTTGTTTGAGTTTTCTAATGTGAGACTACTTCACCTTTACAACAACAACAACAACAACAAAGCCTTATCCCACTAGGTGGGGTCGGCTATATGGATCCTTTTATGCCATTGAGTTCTATCCCCTACTATATCATCATCTAGATTTAAATAAAATTTATCTTGTTTTATTGTTGCCAACCAAGTCTTTTTTGGTCTTCCTCTCCCTCTTTTAATGTGCGTATTTATCATAGTTTCACATCGTCTAACAGGGGCATTTATTGGTCTTCTAAGTACATGTCCGTACCATCTCAAACGTGTCTCCCGAAGTTTTTCTTCAATAGATGCAACTCCGACTTTCTCTCTAATACTCTCATTCCTTATTCTATCCATCCTCGTATGTCCACACATCCACCTTAACATCCTCATCTCTGCAACTTTCATCTTTTGCTCATGTGCTCGAGTCATAGCCCAACATTCAGCACCATATAACATAGCAGGTCTAACTGCCGTTTTGTAGAACTTCCCTTTAAGTTTTAGAGGTACTTTACGATCACATAAGACACCCGATGCTAATCTCCATTTCAACCATCCTGCTTGTATTCTATGTAAGACATCTCTCTCAATTCCTCCATCACTTTGCAAGAACGATCCTAAATACTTAAAGTTCTCGATTTTAGACAACTCATCATCTCCTATCTTAACAATTGTTTCACTACGTCTAGCATTGCTAAACTTAAATTCCATATATTCAGTCTTTACTCTACTAAGCCTAAAACCTTTCATTTCTAGAGTTTCCCGCCAAGATTCTAGTTTAGCATTTACTCCTTCACGTGTCTCATCTATCAAAACAATATCATCTGCAAACAACATGCACCATGGCACTGTATCTTGAATGTGCCTAGTGAGTTCATCCATGATTAGTGTAAAAAGATAGGGACTTAAAGCTGATCCTTGATGTAACCCTATCCTTATTGGAAATGCTTCAGTCAATCCACCTGAAGTCTTCACTCTAGTCGTTACATCTTCATACATATCTTTAATTAGGTCAATATATGTTACGCTAACGCCTCTCTTTTCTAGAATTCTCCATATAATTTCTCTTGGTACCCTATCATAAGCTTTTTCTAAATCAATAAATACCATGTGTAGATCTTTCTTTTGCTCCCGATATTTTTCAATTAATTGCCTAAGAAGATGTATAGCTTCTATTGTCGACCTTCCAGGCATGAACCCAAATTGATTTTCGGTTACCGTGGTCTCCTTCCTCAATCTTTTTTCTATTACTCTTTCCCAAAGTTTCATGGTATGACTCATTAATTTAATACCCCTATAGTTTGCACAATTTTGTATGTCTCCTTTGTTCTTATATAAGGGAACTAGACTACTTACCCTCCATTGATTAGGCATTTTTTTTGTTTTCAATATTAAATTAAATAATTTTGTAAGCCATTCAATACCTTTTTTCCCTAAACATTTCCATACCTCTATTGGGATATCATCCGGTCCCACGGCCTTTCCATTTTGCATCCCTTTCAAAGCTTGTTCTACTTCTGAAGTTTGAATTCTCCGATGAAAATTAAAATTTCTATACTCATTTGAAATACTTAAATTGCCTAAGTCAAGTTGGTCCCCTAAACTTTCATTAAAAAGTTGATGAAAGTAAATCTTCCACCGCTCTTTTATTTCGCTATCATTTACTAGTACTCTATCGCATTCATCTTTAATACATCTTATTTGACTAAGGTCTCTTGTTTTCCTTTCTCTTGCTTTAGCTATTTTATAAATGTCTCTTTCCCCTTCTTTTGTATCTAAATTTTGATATAATCGTTCAAAAGTTTTATTTTTTACTTCATTCACTGCTTTCTTAGCCTCTTTCTTGGCTATTGTATATTTTTTTAAGTTTTCCTCGTTCTTACAAATATATAATTCCTTATAAGCCATTCGTTTTTCTTTCACTTTCTCTTGTACTTTCTCATTCCACCACCAAGATTCCTTCCTTGGTGGTGCATGCCCCTTTGACTCACCGAGTACATCCTTAGCTACTATTTTCAACTTTGATACCATCTTATCCCATGTCGTATTAGAGTCGCTATATATTTCATCTAATGCTTGTATTCCTACCTTCTCCTTCAATATGTTTTGCTTCCCATCCTTTAACTTCCACCACTTAATTCTAGGAGTCGTGTATATTTTTCCTCTATTGATATTATAACTAAGGCGTATATCTAACACTACTAATCTATGTTGGGTAGTTAAGCTTTCTCCAGGGATAACCTTACAATCTTTACAAATCTTCCTATCTCTCTTCCTAACCATAAAATAATCAATTTGTGATTTATTATTCCCACTTTTGAATGTGATCAAGTGTTCTTCTTTTTTCTTAAAAAATGTATTAGCTAGTATAAGGTCATATGCTATCGCAAAATCCAATATAGTTTTTCCTTCTTCATTTCTTGTTCCAAACCTATAACCCCCATGTACTCTCTCATATTCTTCATTTTTCGCTCCGACATGTCCATTTAGATCGCCTCCTATTAAAATCATTTCATTTGGCGGAATGTTTTGTAATACCTCATCTAAATCGCTCCAAAATCTTGATTTAGTTTCTTCATCTAATCCTACTTGAGGTGCATATATGCTAATTACGTTCACAACTTCTTTCGCCACTACTATCTTGAGAGCTATAATTCTATCCCCCTTTCTAACTACACCAACAACTTCATCTTTTAAAGAACTATCTACAAAAATACCCACTCCATTTCTTGTTTTACTCTTTCCTGTATACCATAACTTAAAACCCGAGTTCTCTATCATTTTTGCCTTCTCACCTACCCATTTTGTCTCTTGCACACACAAAATACTAATTTTTCTCCTAATCATTGTATCTACTACCTCCATTGTTTTACCAGTGAGAGTTCCTATATTCCATGTTCCAAATCTGAGACTATTACTTTTCTTATAATGTTTATTCTTAGTCCACCTATGGTGTGAGAACTCTTGCCTATTTAACACTACACCCAAGTTCTCATGGAGATGTAGCGGTCCTTGCCGAGACGTTACAGTCGGACCCTGCAACGCGAACCCTTGCATATTTAGCACTACACCCGGGTTCTGGAGATGTAGCGGTCCTTGCCGAGACGTTACAGTCGGACCCTGCAACGCGTTCCTTCCGGGGAACATCCTAGCATTAGCATAATACTTTAATGGATCCATTCATTGAGTATTTGCCATAGTTTTTTACGCTGGCTGGCAACCTAACGCAACCCTCCTCCTTTATCCGGGCTTGGGACCGGCCATGACTAGGTCGTCACAGGCGGAGTTGTGAGACTACTTCACCTTTAACTCATTAAATTTGTTAATCTCATTTAACTATTAACAGGTCATTCATCGGTCTTAAAATAATTGTTTTTATCCATTCAACACATAACTACTGTTTCATCTGTAATTTTTTAAAACTAGTTAGTTTTTTTTTTTTTTCAATGAGAGCCTCTCATTTAATAATATCTATAACATTTTAATGATATTAATGACATGATTCAATATAAACCAACTAATCAATTTTACAATTTTCAGTGTGGGACTATTCCACCTTTCCATTGAAGTCAATTTTTTAACTTCTTTGTTTGAGTTTTCTAATGTGAGACTACTTCACCTTTAACTCATTAAATTTGTTAATCTCATTTAACTATTAACAGGTCATTCATCGGTCTTAAAATAATTGTTTTTATCCATTCAACACATAACTTATTGAGTTTACGGAGACCGTTTGACTAATATATTTAATAATAATTTACTAGGAATATAATTTGTTCAATAATAAAATTATATATGCAGTGAAGACTATTATCAAACATACAAAATTAATCAAAAGATATAACTTGTATGATATATATGCCTCATCACACTAAAAATATAACAATGTTAATGTTTTATAAAAAAACCATTGCTATCAAGTGCAAGATTAATTGGTCTTGGTCTATGATACATTATTATAGTAAAAGTGAAGATAATTATAACATATTGACATTCAAGGGATTAGAACTTGAGAATTATTTTATGTTTTCCTTTGTTTTCAGTGAAATAGCTAGTGAGTCAGATTTCAATATCTAGTTCTAGAAATAATATCTTGGATGAAAGATATCTATTTTGGCTCCTGATTCTTTGGAAGCTTAGAGTTGATGATTGAACGAAAGCTACAAGAAGAATAAAAAGGATGCAACTTTCAGAGGACAAAGTAGAAGATTTTGATACTGAAGGAATAAACGAACTACGTGGACTTTAATTCTTTTATATCCTAAGATATGCAGGCAATTTAAATAAGTTCACGTTTTTCCCTTCATATATATATATATATATATTAAAATAAAAATAATAATTTTTAACCATTGTGAATCAAACCGTAATCAACAGTTCTGAATAGTTAATCTTGACCGTCTGGGTTGACATTTTTTGAACCATCATATCAGCAGTTTCGAACTGTCAGTTCCGAACCGTGATTGGTCTATATTTAACCCTATAACTGCACTCAAAAGACTATTTTATTCATGCATGCATGGTCTCCTATAATATGGATTTATTCAAAAAATGATTGCTTCATGAGTTTGGGTTAAATATTACTGGTACAGTTAGTACTTAATACATTGATACCATTAGTTACTACAATGATATTGTGCAGATTTTAGCTATTGATATTGTCTGAATGCTACAATGTGCCAGCAATTCA
Source organism: Boesenbergia rotunda (assembly GCA_024364735.1). Lineage (NCBI taxonomy): Eukaryota > Viridiplantae > Streptophyta > Magnoliopsida > Zingiberales > Zingiberaceae > Boesenbergia > Boesenbergia rotunda. Next base: position 8,515 of record JAGFNQ010007238.1, on the reverse strand, counting down.
TACATCACAAACAAATAATTATTCTAATCAAGGATGCTTAAGAGTATGGTGTATATTGTTTTTTTATTGATTGAACTCATTTCAATAGATTTTCAATTAGGTTTATAGTCCTTCAATTAGTTACATAGTGACAACAACCACCAAAGTTTTATCTCATTAAGTGGGAGTCGACTATATGAATTCTTTGATGCCATTCGGCTCAATCCCTCACTATAGCATTATCTATATTTGAATGAATTTTATTAGTCAAGGCTAGTTCCAAGTTCGGATAAAGGAGGAGGGTTGCGTTAGGGTGCAACCAACGTAAATCATAGGCAAATGTTACGCATAGATCCATCATCTCCATAACATTGCTTGCCTATTATATCTGTATTGTCACATGCATTTACAAAGAAAATCTACATAAGAATATGGAAGCTTCTTGAAGTGACCAATTTATTAAAATTTCATTTTGAATTCCATCTATAGGTTTGATTACACCTTTTAGATCCTAAAGCATCCTATGTATCCATAGTTATAGATGGAGACATAGAATGAAGCCACTATTGCCTTAGAGAAATTATAAGGTTAATCTCCTGAAGTAGTCTCCTTTATATCTATTTTCTCAGTGTCATTTTACATTCACCTCCTTAAGATTAGTATATTTTTTAAGTAATTCCTAATCTCTTTACAATTAGATCCTTAACATCCCTATCAATTTAGTTCAAAAATATTATACAACTTGTTGCAAACGGGCTTTTAGCCTTCTCGAAGATTTTGTAATTCTGCCAATTGATTAATGCAACTAACAAAAGAAATTATCTCTATGGACTATATTTTCCTTTATAATGTGACAATTAGGCTTTATTTGTTTTCTCTTCTTATAAGTACTAGAAGGTATATGCATGACAGTAACATTGCTAGTGTCAGGGTGAGGATCAAAGAAAATAGTAAAAGTGATATACAAGTGACCTAACCAATGCTGCTCACAGATGAGAGCATGGTTTTCGGTGCCGAGTTGTGCCGGTTGACTCGAGCTAAATTCACCATTTCACTAGTCGACTGACATGTGAAATGACTGACATATCAGAATGAAGGAAATAAAGGGAGAGAAAGGAGGAGATGGAAGAAGGAGAGGTGTGTTGAGACGACAAAAAATTGAGAGAGAGAGAGGGGGAGAGAAAGGAGGAGAGGGAAGAAGGAGAGGAGTATTGCAAAGACAAAAAACATAGAGGGAGAGAAGAATGATTGAGGGAGAGAGGGAGGATAGGGGAGAAGGAAAGAAGTACCAGAGACGGGAAGCAGGCCAATGACAGCATTTCATACTGACATTTGACAACCCTTGATGTGCTACAACATGTTTCAAGATGAATTGAAATAGTAATCGTTATTTTTTTAACACCATTTCAGGTGGGATTCAAAATCAATTAGATATAGGTATATTTCTATCTTTTCTTATTCTTCTTTTTGTTTATTGCTTTTCTTCACCTCCAATTTATCACTGATGTTAAAAACCAAAACTTTAGTATGATTCGAGATTTTAAACGTTAGTACAAATATTAAATTTGAGGTCTTTTTTGTCCGACTCATGATCATTTGAGGTCTTTTTTGTCCGACTCATGATCTCCTCGTAAAGAAATCAAGGAAATTGCACAAAGGAAGAAGAGCAGTAAGGAGGAAGAAGTGGTGGGCATGGGAAATACTTACATGACTTCTTGGTGTTGTTATTTGTAGAGCAAAAGACCACATTTTTCTGGGCATGAGAGAGAGAGAGAGGTAGATAATGCCCATTTGGCCATTTTCATGACATTTGAGGAGAAACCTTGAAGGCTTATGCACATGAGACAATTGTAATAATTAAGTTTGATATTGGTTTCCTTATTGGGTTGGATGAAAAAGGAGAATTTCTAGACAAGGATAACACTTAACACTAGATAATGGGTCCCCTGACTAGCGCATGAAACTATTTGAGACAATGAAGTTGAGTGATGCATGCGATGATGACTGCTAAAAATGACATTGGAGTCTTCAGATGAGGTTTCTGTTATGCTAACAACTCGATTGAGGTTCCCCTGAGGCAAGCAAGGCTTCTGTGAAGACAAGTGGTGTGAGGCTTCTATGAGGCAATGTGATGACGATTAAGGTTTTTTATTGACTCTCCTCTTTTTCTTTCTCGTTTTTGCATCATCTTCTTCTTTCCTTCCTTCTCATCGGTGTCTTCATATATATATAGGAAGAAGGATCAACACACTTTGAACTTCCTATGTGAGAAAATTTACAATTTTACATTAAGCAACAAGTTGCAGTATTGACTTTTAATTCACTTATGATCTTTTATATCTAATGTTTCATGAAGATATTGAAGTCTATTATTTCATGTTCATGTGGATTTAGCTTCTCGCTTTTGATCTTTTTTCCTCTTTCCTTGGTCCTTGTTGGTGCCTTTAGATATTCGAAGGAGGATTAAAACTCTTTCAATTTCTCCGTGAGGAAATTTGCAACATATCATTTCTACTTTACTAAGCAACACCTTGCAGTACTGGCTTTTCATCCACCTGTGATCCTTCATAACTGATGTTTTGTTAAGAGATAGAAGTCCATCACTGCTTTTTTTGTGGTTGAGCTTAATTTTCTCTTGAATTTTTTGATATTTGACTGAAATTTTAATATTGATTTTTAAAGAATACTATCTTTTCACTTTGTTTTTTTGGATACATCCAAAATATGTTATCATGGTGCATATTGTTTGAAAAGATATTATTTTATCAATGAGACATGTGAATGCAAAACTTGAATCTTGACGGGAAATGTTGAAGTAAAAGGGTTTATGTTTAGTAGAATAAAGATAGAAGATATAGAATTTAAGTTTAATAGTATTAAAGGTGGTAATAAACTTGTTAAATAGGTGATAGAGATGTTTTATATAGGATAAAAGTATGATGGTTGAAATGGAGGAAGACGTTAGGTGTTTTTTTGTGATTGTACGGTCTAAAGCTTAAAGAAATTTGTTACAAATCGGCGGTTAGATCTGCTATGCCGTATGAAGTTGAATGCTACGAAACGAGCACGTGTAAAAGATGAGAATCGCAGAGATAAGGATAATAAGGTGATTGTGTGGACATATGAGGTTGAACAAGATACAAAATGAGAATATTAGATATAAAGTCGTGTTGTACCTATTGAAGGAAAACTTCAAGATACACATATAAGATGATATTCGGACATGGACTTATGTATCCAATAAATACCCTAATTAGGCAATGTGAGACCATGACAAATGCACATTAATATAGGAAGAGGGATATCATAAAAACTTGAATAGCAATGATAAAACATAAAATTCATTTAAATATAGATGAGGATATATTAGGAGATCAAGTCCAATGATATAAGAGGATTCATATAGCTGACCTCGTGTAGTAGAATAAAGACTTGGTTGTTATTATTGTTTACTAATTTTTCAGTTTTTAATACTTTTGACATTTTAAAATTTAATTCAGTTCTTGAATGTTTTAATGTTAATGTATGTATATTCTACAGGTCGTGGGGCTTTTGGCCATGTTGCTTTATGTAGAAATAAACTGGATGGACGACAATATGCTCTAAAAAAGATTCGCCTTAAAGATAAAAATCTTCATGTTAACGAGAAGATATTGAGGTGCTGTTCTATTTGCTTGGTCATTTGCTATGTTCATCCTTTATTTGTTATCTATAACATTTTTTACCCTCCATGCACTGGTCAAGGCTCTGAAATTTGAGACCTTTTCTAAAATTAGCAACTTTGAGACCATGCGTTGTGTTTACCTTTGTAAGAACTTGGTTATGTTTTTTCATTATACACAAGGTCCATTAAATGAACAAGCTTGAACAACTTATTAAATTCATGAAGAAGGTTGAACATATACACATTCAGCTCGTGAATTGTTTGTGAACCATATTCATCAACAAAGCTAAATAAATAAATCTCAAAATGAACAAACAAGCTTATAATATGAAACTCATTAACAAACCAAACAAGTTTAAAAATGTAAAAGTTCAAAAACCCAAGAAACTTGAATTGAGAGCTTGATAACATCTAAATGAGCCAATCTTGAATCAAAACTCAAGCCAAGCTTGAACCATGCTCAAACTCATAAAAAACAAACTAAGCCAAGCTTGAACAATCATTTTTGGCTTCAACTTTCTGAACTCTTTCACCCATAGACCACCTAGATCTATCATAGAACATGTAAATGCCAGCACTCAACCTTAGAGAATATAAACGCAAGCAATCCACCTCAATCAACTAAGATGTGAGGATCCCCTAATTGACCACAAAATTAAATCACCCAAGTTATAGCACAATTTGCGGAGAGGGAGGGTGTCACACATACTTGCTTTTCACATGTTGTTATATGTATGTCATTATCTTCCGTGTTGAAGATGGTGACAACTAGAGAATAAAGCAATATTCACTCTGTCACTGTAGGATCCTTCACATGTCAGAGCTGACTCTGCTAGATTTAAGAGGAAAAGGGTTTGCGCTTGAATGGGAATAAAAAAGGTAGGACTATTGCATACATGAGGCAACTCCAAAGTCTGTTTCCTCACTCATGAACTTGAAAAAATAACTATTTGGGAATTATCTAAGTTGATAGTGTGTTAATGGGGGTTGGCTCTATGAATATAACAAGAATATTTGAACACCCATACATACTTTAGAGGTACAAGTATTCAGTATTCTTTTAACAATCCTTGATGGCGCATATAATTTCTGGAAATTTGTAAAGATTCACTGGGATGTAACATAGGAATCCTACATTATCTTGGCGTTACCTTTCAATCTCATGGGATATGTGAGATCCAATCTATCCTTATTCATTCATGGGATTTGGCCGTCCCACGCACACACACACACACACACACACACACACACACACTCTGCTGCCGACCAAATGTTGCGCGCCTGTGCGGACTCGGGGTGCCTGGATTCACACACACACACACACACACACACACACTGCTGCCGACCAAATGTTGCGCACCTGTACGGACTCGGGGTGCCTGGATTGAATCCAGGCACCTTGAAAACCCAGCACAGTAACCTATTTTTTTAAATTTTTTTTTTGGATATATTATATGTATTTAGGGTTAAAATTTTACGATTTAGGGGTTGGGTTATAATGAGTTTAAGCTAATACGTTTTTTCTCTAAGGTTCAAGTTTTCCTCTTGGGTTATAGTGTTCATGATAAAAAATTTTAGATGTTCATGGGTATATTATATGTATTTAACGTTTAAGATTTTAGGATTTAGAGGTTGAGTTATAGTGGGTTTAAGCCAATAAGATTTTCCCTCTAGGATTTAGTCTTCCCTTTTGGGTTATAGTGTTCAAAATAAAAAATTTTAGATGTTCACTAGTATATTATAAGATTAATAAATTATTTATTAAAAATAAAGAATTATTTATTAAAAAATTAAAAAAGGAAAAACTTGGATCGCCAGGGGCGCACGGGTGCGCGGCGGGCGGTCCACAATTTAGTAGGACTATATGCACACACACAAAATATTATAATATAATTTAAAATATATATATACATGCACACCTTGAAATGGCCATATTTGGCCCCACGGGCTGGTGAGTTGGTTAATGTAAGGGTGTTGCTACTAATAGGCTTGAGTTCGATTCCCAGCGGGTGCGGAATGCCCTCACTGGTTGCCTCAACCCTTCCTTGCATGCGCTGTTGTTGCTAGGCAAAGCCTTCCGTGATTTACCTCCCTTCTAGACAGTTGGGGGGGGGGGGTCATCTTGGAGGGGCTGCCAAGGTGACGATTTCACTTTTGCTGCCAATGAAATGGTCATATTTAATAAAGGATGTGGACAAAATGTTTCTTGCGAATTAACACAAATATTATGATATAACACATTCATTAAATATAACATATACTAAAAAATTCTGTTTAGAATATTATTAAAAGAAAACATTATATAGCTTAATGGAGAGATATGAAATTAAGGTAAATTGGCATAGTTCAGGACAAATAATATGTATTTAAGTGTAGATTATTGTTGGGATAGAACTTTGATACAATACAAAAATAGAAATTGAGTGTTGGAAGGTTTGTGGTGTAGGAATCTGAAATTAAGTGGTAAAGGTGCACAGAAAGATTGTAGAAACTTAAGTATCACGCCTAAGGGTTCCAAGACATCACACCATAGGGAGATTGCATCATAGAACTTGAATTCTCAAAAACTCAGCATGCATATTTATTTAGTAAATGTACTCATAACAAACATAAAGCACTCATAAAGATTCACATAGGAAACATAAGATTTCATAAAAGACTTAATAAAAAATATAAGCACTCATCATGTCTCACATTGGAAGCATAAAGAACTCATTAAGACTCTTTGTTGGCGCATTAGAAGTTAAAACACATTGGAATTGCTAAAAATTTATAGCAGATTTTTTACTATTTTTTACTTTGAAACTTTGACTTATAAACATTTGGAATTGTTGAACTTTATATCATTTCTAAAATAGGCTCATCACTTTCCAATGTATGCCAAATTAAAAGTTGGGAGTTGAAATCATTTTTTCTGCATTTATAAACTTTTAATGGAGGTTGCCACTTATCTTCATCAACTTTTCCCAAGTGAAAAGAATCCGTACCTCACGAGTTAAAGCATGAAATCTTTCATAAATATCTCATTCAGCTAGTGAAAATTTTCATCAGTAATCCATGTGCATTCAGAAAGGGGTTGTGCCATCCATTTGATAAGTTACTTTTGATAGCCACCTCTTTTTTTCTAACACAATCTGATGGTTGATTGCGTCTTCAATTTCTTTTTTTAATGTCTAAACTGATGGCAGGCGAGCATTGTATTCATTACTTGTCATAATATCTTCATGTTCAAAATATAAGGTGAGGTCCCTAATGTTGAAGATGTTTTTAATACCCATGTTTGTTGACAAAGGACATGACCGTTAGAGCTTATTTTCTTTAGAACATTGTAGGGACCAACATTCCTTGAATTAAGTTTTTTATAAATCCCTTTTGGATACCATCTGGCCTTATACAGACCATAACCACATCACCTTCTTTAAATTCAGCAAATTTTCTTTTTAGCTCGTCATATGTCTTATATCTTTCATTGCTTAGAGCAATTTTATGTTTGACATCATATTTTCTATCTTGTATGTGCTTGCAAAAAGCATTAGCTTCTACATTTGGTCTTGCCTCTAATACTAAAGGAACCAAATCAATTTGCTTTCTAGGAAGCATACCTGGAACAATTTTATATGAGTTGTGTGCAGTGGATCTATTCAGTCTACTGTTACATGCCTAACTCAACAATAGCAAGAACTTAATCCCATGTGGTAAGTGGTAACATGATCTCCAATCAGGCAACGAAGTAAATAACTCAAACTTTTATTGACTATATTTGTCTGACCATATGTTTGAGGGTGGAAAGAAGAAGAAAACTTCAACTTTGTATTCATCAATTTTTATAAGGTTCGCCTGAAGTAGCTTATTAACTTTACATCTTGGTTAGAAACAATTGTGAATGACAATTCATGAAGATGAACAACTTCCTTGAAGAAAAGTTTAGCAATGTGAACAACATTTGAACTTGTTGAACATGGAATAGCGTGCCATTCTTGAAAAACAATCCACTACCACAAATATAGAGTCGTGGCCTCTAATGGTTCTAGGCAACAAGCATAAAATATATGTTAGATCTTGCCATGGTTTGTGCGGCACAAACAATGTCATATATAAATCAATATTTTCTTTCTTCCTTTGGATAATTGGCATATGCGACACTTAATCTTGGCCACATCTTTCTTAAGGCTAGGCATTAGAAACGATCTTCAACTGTTGCAATAGTCTTATCCCTTCCAAAATGACTTATTGCCTCTTCAGCATGTAACTCCTAAATCACTTGTTCATGAAGAGAAGAATTCAGTAAACAAAGTTGGGTTCGCTTACAGCAATAATCATTATGCAGTGAAAAACTTGAGAATTCTCCATGTCCAACTAACAAAGTAGTGGCTGAAATCCTACCACTTGTACAATCATAGAAGAAAGAATATATACACTTTGCTACATGCATCATCTGCTTTGTTTTCAACACCAAATTTGTGTTTAATTACGAAAGTATATTCTTAGAATATATACACTTTGCTACATGCATCATCTGCTTTGTTTTCAACACCAAATTTGTGTTTAATTACGAAAGTATATTCTTGCAAGAAGGGGACCTATTTCCCATGTATATAACGTGCATCATCTGCTTTGTTTTTAACACCAAATTTGTGTTTAATTACGTAAGTATATTCTTGCAAGAAGGGGACCTATTTCCCATGTCGGTTAATTTTTGTTGAGAGTTGATGTATTGAAGAGCTTGGTGATGTTAATATAAAACTAACTCTTGTGGAAGGAGGTAATGTTGCCAATAACGTAAAACTTGAACTACTGCATAACATTTATCATAAGTACCATTATTTTGCCTCATTCAACTTCTCACTAAAAAATGCAATACGATGCCCTTTT